>PVKU01005600.1:0-119959 GCA_004027475.1 Anoura caudifer | reverse complement strand
AGATGGAGAGGGAGATGGAGAGGGAGATGGAGAGGGAGATGGAGATGTGAGAGGGAGATGGAGAGGGAGATGGAGAGGGAGTTGGAGAGGGAGAGGGAGATGGGGATGTGAGAGGGAGAGAGAGGTGTGATGACACTATGTGAAGTCTTCTAATCTCTTACTTTGTCCTCACCCACATCGCTTTCCAAACATTCCATGTAGGAAAGCTCTTCCAGTGCCTTCTCTTCTTTTGTTCCTGGGAAATGTCTAATCATCTTGCCAGGCCTAGCTAGCCCACATGTCCTTATTTTCTTCTCCACTCCTCCACTAATGGTTAGTCCCTTCCCAAGCACTCTGAGAAGACTTCTAGGACATCATTTACTTCTTTTTCATAAGTTGTTTCTACTTCTTCCCCCCACCCACCCCATTCGACTGTGAGTTCCTTGAGGGTGGGGACTATGTCCGATCACCTCCAAATTCATGATGCCTCAGACGGGGCTGGGCACAGAGCAGAGTGCCTCCATCATTGAGCACTCCCTAGAATTGACTTTCCTGTGGGAGGAAGGGGGAGGTGCCATGTGTGGGCACAGGAAGGAAACGGGGCTCTTTCCTGCCATCAAACCACCCATCTCTGTTTCCAGAATCTTTTCTTTGCCAAAAGTTCTCTGACCTACATGGTAAATGAAAACAGAATCCCCTCTTGTGGGGAGAAATAGCTGCCTTCAGGCATCGGGAATAAATTGAGGGAGGTCTTAAATGCCCTACGAATCACAGGGAGTAGCTGAAGGATTTTAATGAAGAGTATGTGAGTTACAATTGGGTAGCTTCAAAAGACCATCAGATGGCCCGGCCGTGGGAAGACTGAGTGGAGGACAGATTGAGGCTAAAGAGGGAAGACAGTGGGGAACCAGTGGAGAGGCTTGGGTCTAACAGAGAGTGATAAGGACTCGGATAATGCAGTGGGACAGAGAGGAGGGGACAGTGACCTTCCTTATCATCCCTTCTCTCCTGATCCTATCAGGTGAGGGGCTGACACCTCCTTCCTAATGGCCTTCATCCCTGGCTTTTCTCATTTGTCTCTGTCTTGTCTGGAAACCTCAGAAAGTCTTTAAATCAGGAGAGAATGAAGCTTTCTCCTTGCCCTGTAGAATCCTTGGGAGTTACATCTTTGTCAGCACTTCTGCTTCCAGCTCCCATCGGATTGGTTAATGTTTCTTTTATGAAGCAAGGACACCTGATTTCTGTCAGTGCAGGGCTGAAGACTGCCTTGTCAGCACTCTCTTCCTGCCTGGCCATATCAAATAGACAGAGGAAGAATGCAACCGAACAGGTGATTGGATTCCAAGGCGATGAAGCCCGGGCTGCATGCTGTTTGAGAGACTGGAGCTACAGGGAGCTAAGGGGTCTCATAGTGCTAGGATGATGGAGTCACAACCAGGTGGGGCTGCCTGTTCAGCTGGTGTGGGAAAAGCTAAGGACCAGCTGCTGGACATATGATCACCTGGATGAGCCTGTTCCCTTGTCTGGTCTTGGTTTCTCATCTGTAATGAGTCAATGATCCCTAAAGATCTCTTCTAGACTCTTCTTATCAGGACTAAGGGATATAATGGATGTTTTCATTGTTACAATCTGTGGCAGTCCTGAGAATTAAACCAATTCTCACTCTGCTTTGAACATTCACACACACACACACACACACACACACACACACACACATTTATCAAATAAATCATTTACTCATTCAGCAAGTACACACTAAGCCCCTATGCTGTGTCAGGCCCATTGCTCATTGTTATGGATGTAGAGGTATCTAAGAGACATTTTGACTCATTCAGAGTTTATAATCTAGGAGAGATGCAGAAATGTAAACAGATAGACACCATAAAGTGACAAAATTAGGAGCAAAGTGAGTAGGGGCACAGAGATAGGGGTCATTACTAAGAGAGTCGGTTTGCTCATCCTCCAAGTATCTGACATTTTTCCTGGAATACAGGTTAATTCCTCAAATGAATGAAGTGACATGTTAGTGACTCATAGAATGAGTAAGTTTCCCAGGTAGAGAAGGTGAGGGGAAAGCAATCCACCACAGGGAACTATATGGGTTGAGACCTGTGAACATGAATGAGATTGGCCGTCCTTGCAAAGAGTAAGCAGTTTTACATGCCTGGCAGGCAGGGCCTTGTAAAGACCTGCTAGGATATGAGGTTAAGGAATCAGGTGTAGGGAGGATTGCTAAAGCTCTACAGTGCCAGCTCGGAGGATTTGGGCTTGGTCCCTGACAATGAGGAACCATTGAAGGTGCTACATAGCAACTTTTGATTCTCTTGGGCTGGATGTGTGTAGATTGGGGCAGGATGTGCCTCAGGTAAAGAGGCAGGTTAGAGGACCTTCTCTAGCTGGTGCTACTCTTGGCTCACAGGCAGCAGAAATGAATAGGACATCTCCAAATCTGGATTCTCCTCCATCTCAACAGGTTGGGTCATTGACATATGGAGATACTGATGAGGGACAAGCAGGTTATTTGAGGGACACCTTGAACTAAGCAATATCCCTACAGGTTAAATATATCAGGAAAAGAACTGATATCTGTTCAGAGGCCAAAGGAAACAAGAAAGCACTGCCTGCTTGAAATTCCCTGGCTCACCCTTTCCCAACCTCTCTTGTTTGATTAATGGAAACCTTGCTATCTGCTCTTTTGCTCTGTTAAATGGAAAAATACATATAGCATTTTGGCTAAAAACTAATTAAGGCAATCAGATACTACCAACCTCATAAAGAAGCACTGGTTTGTTTAATCTCCGATGTGTTTGGCGTGGGAAGCTGAGGACCAGAGAGGGGCAAGGAGCTGGCTGAGGCCCCTCAGCATGTTAGACCTGCAGTAAGTTCAGACCTAGGGTCCATTGACTGTTAGACAACTGGTTTCCACAGTGTACAAGGTTTTGGCTGCATGAACCAAAGGGAGAATTAAATCAATTGTGTCTTAGTAATCACAGGTGATCAGGGTCTCTGAGAAGATGAAGCCAGAATTTCCCCTGGAACTCAGCCTACCAAGGCTGCACCATTGTGCTGACTCATTTCCTATAAGTACAGTCACTTCCCTGTTTAAAAACCTTGCATGCCCACAGGGGAAGTTCAAACTGCTTAGAGTGGCACCCCAGGCCTTTCATCTTTGTATCCTTCCTTATTCTCCAGACTCATCTCTCACTCTAACCCAGATCCACCCTGGGCAGCACACTTGCAGTTCTGAATCCTGGCAACATATTAGGGTCACCTGCAGAGCTTTTTTTTTTCTTCCTAAAAAAATACTAAGGTTCACACTGTACCTCTAGAGATTTAGGGGGTGGGCCCCAGGCATCTGCATGTTTCAAATCTCACCATATTGGTCTAGAGCAACAGGAGTGGAGAACCACTATTTACCCACAGCTAAGTGCTTTCTATTATCCAAATCTACCTTGCTCTCTCTGAGGCTTCGGGCTGGGATTCCTTACTTTGCCTTGTCCACTTCTCCACCTGGCTCCTCCTGCAAAGCACCAAGATGGATCACTCTTTTTGCTTTGTACTTTGCACACAGTTTACACATACCTACATCATAGTATGTGTACTCCTTTGCTTATATGACTTTCTGGGACCATAAGGCAATTGTGGATTTGACAAGGAAGATTCTGTTCTATTTATGTGTTTCTTCATCACTGAAACAGGCACTTAGTAGATAACTGTGGTCAGAATAAGTGTTTCTGAAGCCCAGAATGACTGCTTTTCAGAAAACCATCCATGATCATGGGGTACTGAGTCATGGGGCAGAGCTTCTGAGAGATCTCCAGGGTGCCGTGTTCTTGCAATTGCTCCTTAACATCATCTGTCTCCAAGGAAGGGAAATGATTAAAGAACTTCTACTCACTCGCAACTAAACATGCGAGACTAATCTCACCTTTATGTGGCCAGACAACCCTATAACTAAAAGAAAGGGAGACAAGATTATTTAAACCCAGAGAGATCTTGATTGGATACTTATTCCCCTCATTAACTGAAGGACCTACGTGACAAGTTACTGAAAGTGTCTAAGCCTCTATGAAATAGTATATAAAGAATTCATCATGTTGCCTGATGTATTAGTCAGGGTTTTCCAAAGATACAGAACCAGAACCAATTGTATACATATATATTTCAGAGAGATCATATATAAGGAATTGACTCATGTGGTTATAAAGGCTGAGAAGTCCCAAGATCGGCAGTTGGCAAGCTGGATGCCCCTGAGAGCCAATGGTATAAGTTCCAGTGTAAGCAAGCTCAAGATCCAAGAAGCCAATGTTTTAGTTTGATTCCAAAGACAGGAAAACAATAATGTCCCAGCTCAAATAGACAGGCACAAGATCCCTCTTACTCAGCTGTTTTTGTTCTAATCTGGTCTTCAATTGATTGTATGAGGCCCAGCCACATTAGGGAGGGCAATCTGCATTACTCAGTCTATTGATTCGAATGTTAATCTCATACAGAAACACCCTCCCAGACACACTCAGAATAATGTTTGATCAAATGTCTAGGCGGCTGATGGCCCACACTAATTGACACATAAAATTAACTACCATACATGCCATAGAATCAATTCTCCATACATGGGAATTTTCTTCCTTCCAGAAGATAGAGTTTCAGACTCCCCCAATGTTCCATCCAACTGTTTCCTCCGAAGTGAGCTCAGTCTCTGCTACCTTCCTCACCATCCTTCCCATCTTCCCTCCCTTTTGTCCTCCCTCCTTTTCTTCCCCCGACCATTTCCCTTTTTTCTGCCTTCTAGTTGGTTCACGTAGGATTCATCTCAGGGGAAGGAATGAATCCTTCTGGCCCTCTTTCTTTCCATCTCTCCTTTGGGGATATGATGAGCACACAGCAGGATTAAAGCAAGTTGGAGAAAATGTCTGATACCAACTTTTGCTACAAGCGAGCAGCAGGAGGGTCTGGTCTCTCTGTGCCGAGGCGGGAGGCAGGGAAGGAGAGGAGGGAGGCCTCTGACAAATACTGCGCAGTGTGTTTTTATTACCGCATAATCCATGCTCGTGCCACTTGTCCGCATACCACCAGTTAATGGAAACCTCATGTTCTCCTGATCAGGGCCGCCTTGTGGTTAACTCTTGCAGGGCCAGGTATGCACCCAGGCCAAAGGAAATCCTTTCCAGAAGGAAGCCGGGTTATCAGACAGGCAGGCGCTGCCTCACATGTTGAAGAAAGTCACCATGGGCTGCGGTTAATGATAAAGGCAGGAATGTGGCAGGCGGGCACTCGTCTGGATCTGTCTGCAGAGCGGCTCAAGAAATACCACATGACATTTGGGTGCAATCATCACCTGGAGCCTGAGCTACTTCTGGGTTCAGGGAATGGTTGCTTCTTATTTGCTGCTCATTCTCTTGGAGCTTTGATTTATCGGGGAAAAGCTCTAAGGAGTCTGCATGGACCAGATACAAAATGAACGCAGGAGAGGAGGGCATTGTAGTGCAGTACAGTGTGTGCTGTGGAGTTCGTACAAGGAGTGTGGGAGCTCCAAGGAGAAAGCCTCTAACTCTGCCTGAGAGCGCCAGGAATAGCATCCAGAGAAGGCAATATTTGATCCTGACAGTTTGGGTGAACAAAGAGATGTTTTCAAAAATCAGCCAAATGGGAAAGGCCAAACCTTTGCAGAGAAAGCAATATGTGCAAGGTCGGAGGTATTTTCTCACACAGAAAAGAAGGAAGGGGCAGTGAGGTGGTTAAAGGCTGGCCACGGAGTCATACTGCCTTCTAATCGCAACCTTCATAGTAGCTTGCGACTGGTTTTATATCCTCTGTTTTTGTTTCCTCATCTGTACACCAGGGACCATATGAATGTCTACCTCAGAGAAGGCTCTGAAGAGTAGATAATGAAATGTATAAAGCCTTTAGCCTAATTCCTGGCATTTTAAGGGCCTGGATCAATGCTGGCTATCATTAGCATCAGGGAACAAAGGGCAGTTTGGAATGGTCAGAACACATGTTGCTTGGGGACAATGGAAAGACTGGAGATTAGTCAGGGACCAGATGATGAAAGATCTGGAGGCTGTCGTAAGGATTTGGACTTGATCCTGTGGGTCATGGGAAATCACTGAAGGTTAATTCATTCAAATGTTGGCTCCAGTTGGTTTTCCATCTAGGAAGATCCTCCCCAGAAAGTCTCTTTCACTTTCTCATTGGGGATCTAAACTGCCATGGGTAATGTCTGTCACCCTATGAAGAGAAGCATCAGTCCGCTGACACGCACTGCACTTTTTACGGTCAGGCCACCTGGTTCTGACACAGCTCTGGGCCTGCACTGGGATTGTCCTTCTCTTCACTGCCAGTGGACGTCCACTGTTACAAAACCAGGGGAAGCAACCAGGTCTGGCTCTCCCCAAAGTTCTAGGCCCCAAAGCAAAGTTTGTTAAACAATGCCTCCTTGTCCTAGTCAGGACGAGTTGGTTGGCATGTGAAAATCCTTGGAAATTTGCCACAAAGTGGCAAAGTGTCCCGCAAGTAATGTTGATGGGATTTGATCAGCAGCTCACCAGTGGAGGCGGCTGGCCTGTTTGTGGGGTTATCAGGGTAATGGGTCCTGGCATTCTGCTCGCCCTGTCTTTATAAACGTCACTTTCACTTTATTGTACATTAACCCCTATCTCTTCACAAGCTCCAAAATAAAACTTCTTTGCAAAGAACCAAGGCCCATCTGCTGCACTGTTAAAAATACCCCAGCATGAAAATACTGAAGCATTAGATAAATCCATGATCAGAGATATTACAGTGGACTCACCTGAAAACGTCTGCCTTTGATTGGGAGAAAGCATCCTTTCTTTCTCTCACAGGTGAGAGATTGATTACCATCCACTACCATGGTAACAATAGAAACCCAAATTCCCAAGACTGATCAGGTTTCAAATACTGCATCCTATTGTCCTTCTGAGCTCATATAAATCTATTACTATGCACCCTCAATGGAACTCAGTCTACCAGCGGCTGACAGGTTGCTTTTCTAGTTAGGAATGAATGCATGAACCAATGAATGATTAGCAGATAAAAGTTCTATATCCCCCGTTAGTGCCCATGAATTTTACTCACTTCTTTTCCTATTCCTTGATCAATTACTCATTGCAGAGAGGGAACACTTTTCCCTGTTATTGCTAACAATCTGCAGGGTGGGTCTCACTTCCTCCTCTGAAACAGCCACCCCCTACAGTGAGTATTTAAATTGAGTCAATTCTGCTACCATACTGCACAGCCCATCTATCACAGCAATTTGTGCAAATGCCGCTCTAGTATCCAGCTCTATGTATCATGTATTTTGAGACTGCACAGTTCCTGAGGCCTTTGTAAAGCAAACCTTTCATGAATAAATCAGGAAATACCCTGATGCATGCTTTACGTAGAGGAAGATATACTATTTAGGTCACGCACAGAAGTTCTGCCAAGTTTGCTAAAATGAACAAATCCCCTGAGTACAGCCTACCTCTACACATTCCAAAACACATGCAAGCATGTCCTAGGCCCCCATGGCTGCTCTCTGTAGATACTGAGGACTCCAGGCCTATCGAGTATTAGTTTGATCACCTGAGGCTCCAAAGACTTTCAAGTCAGGAGCCAGGCAATGAGTTTTGCCAGTCCACAGCAAGAACTCTACAAGTGGAAAATGTGTCTACTGTGCTGCCTGGGGCAATGAGCCTTCTGAAAGTGAAGGAGGAAGGAACATGAAAAATTACAGTGAGCCTGTTGTCCCAGCTTGTTTTTCAGATGCACTTAAGAAAGTCCCTGACTTTGCTTGAGTCCAGAGCATTGCAATTGACTCTTGAGCCTCTCCCAGAACACAGGATGTGGCCTAGGGCACCCTCCCCTTCAGCAATGGAAATTCTCCTGATAAGAATAAGGATTTCCAGATTTCCAGCCAACCTCAAATTAGAGAGGGTTATCTGGGGTAGAAGAATGCAGAACAAAATGTTGAATGATTCCCTTCCTTTTAACAAGGGCAGGCAGTCCCAGCCCCTTTTACCCAGAAAAAGCTGTCTGTGATTAGAAGAAACAGATGGAGCCATTGATTTGGATTCTGGGTGGTTAGAACATGGAGAAGGTGCTATATCATCGAGAAGGTGGGCAAGATGTTTGGACAGGGTCTAAGCTAATAGGACTTTGTTTGAACAGGGTCTGCTGTTTACTTTCTGGGTTCCCAGATTTGTCTTGGGTAGTGGACTTAATATCAATCAGCCATTTTAGGAACCATGTTTCTAACAAAAGCTCCCCCCATCTCCCCAAAAAGGACAACCTCCAGACAAACATTTTCAATCAGTTAAGGTTGTTGTTAGCAGCATATCAGCCCACACCCTGATTCTCTGGGAAGAGAATTATGTTGAATATATAGAGACCATGTCCTCTTTCCTTCTTTCCTTTTCCTGTTCTCTCTTCCAAACATCTGTCTTGGGTTGAAGCTTTTTTCTTAGATTTGATAATGCCTAGCTTTAGAAAATTGGGCTATTCTGAGAACGCTCTTTAAGGATATTATTTGGTACCCTCAAATCTTTTTAGCCTCCATTCCCATTTGTTGTCAAAGTGAAGATGTGACAGCTGACGTGCAGTTGGTCACAATCATTCACAACTTGATTTCGTAATATTTACCTTTTTGAAGTGTCACTGATTTCCAAGTTTTTAGGAATCTTGCTTTCATCCTCTTATGCCATTCACCTGATTGAGACCTTTGAGTCCAACCTCATCACTAATGGCTAAGTGACCTCAGGCAAGTTTCTTCATTCACAAAATGTTGACTGAAATACATCCTTTCTCTAATATACACAGAAGGAACCATGAAAAGGATTTATAGTGAAGTGTGGTATGAACTATAAATTGCTATGCAAAGGGATTTTGCTGAAAAAACTTCAAATAATATCTCTAGGTTTTTCTTTTATTTCTCAGCACTTCCTGTCATGTCTGTCATACAGTTGGAAATCATAGAAAAGTTTGAGGCCTGATGGTGGTCTTGTAAATGGGAGCCTGAGCCTGAGAACCAGCTCTCTAAGGAAGAGGAAACAGAAGAGAGCTTAAAAGGGAATGTATTTTTTCTCATTTTAAAAGTAGTTTAAGACCAAAAGATAGAATTTAGAAAATACATGCAAGTGGTAAAAAAGAAAATTAAAATACTTCATATTTGCAACCTGTTAGCGATTTGCTGGGCCTGAAGTCTTTCTCTCCCTCTGGCTTGCACATGCACTCATGTGTCCTCAAAGTACAATACTGTCCCTTTAAGTGCTGAGTACAGCTCAGACCTAGAACTATATTTTCTCAGCAGGTGAAGGGGTAGGAGATTAGTTCCTGGCAAATCTATTAATTCATTAATTAATAGAAATCTGAGAAATGTCAGTGAGGGGCTGTGAAGCCCCATTGTCTCTTGGTTTTAGTCTTTAAAGCAGCAATTTTCAACCAGTGTGCCACAAGAATTTTTAAAACATTCAATTGCTGACTATTTAGTCAGGGGCACTGACCTCTTTTCCCTTAGATTGTTAATAAAGAGATGCCAACAGCCAACACACCAATAGCAGTTGGTGTGAATGTATTAAAATTGTAACAATTTTTTGTCAAATCGGCAAAAATTGTAATATATTTTTTAGTGTGCCACAGAATTTTGGTAATTAGCTTATGTGTGCCATGAGATGAAAAAGGTTGAAAATTGCTGCTTTAAAGTAATAAATGTAATAATAGCTAATATTTATGTAGTGCTTACTATATGCAGGACATTGGTCTAAGCCTTTTATACATATTAATTTATTTTATCCTCATGACTACTCTAAATGGTAGGTGCAGCAAGTCCGAATCCCTTACCAACAATCCTAGAGTCCAAAAAGCTCTGAAAATTGGACTATTTTGGTAAACTTGGTACAAACTCCTTTGGTAGCAAAACCTTATCTGATCTGACCTGAAACTTTCAATGGTCTTTATTTATCCCACTGATGAACAGTCAAACTTCACTAAAAAAAAAAAACAAAAAACAACTTAATGTTTTTGATTATAGACAGTTGTCCAAGAACCTCCTGAGGGTTTTATGTACTAGACAGCATATACATATATAACTTTATTACCTTTTTAAATTTCAAGAATTCTACTTTCCTAATCATATTCTAATCCAAAGGTTTCAATTCTGTAATTGTGAATGGGCATCATTTTCCTCATTTTACAGATTAAAAAAAATGAAGTATAGTGGCATTAAGGAAATTGTCCAAGCTAGGCCAGGATTCTGACCCAGACTGATTATCTTGAGAGTCTGCATTAGAAGTCGTCACATTGGTATAGTTCTCAAAAGCTTATGCAGCCCTTTCCAGTACACTGGCTCTGTAAATTATACTGAAGGTATTTATTACTCTATTTCATAGTCAAGACAAGTGAGATTTACGGCAGTTACATGACTTGCCCAAGGGCCCATAACTAATGCAATAGAATTAGAACTCAACTGCAAGTTCACTGGTTTGAATCCTAGTGGCCCATTGCCGTCCTGGTGTTACCTGGAGAGTCACCAAACTCACATCATAACACAAATGTTACTTTCCCAATTAGACCAACGTGGCTACTCAGGTAGCCAGGCAGCTCACAAACCATTCTATCTCATTCGAGCCACAATGCCCAGTAAATATGAGAGAAAGCTTAGAGCTGTCAAAAGCAAGTGGTCCATACATCACCCTGGGGTTCAGCACCAGAAGACTACATCACTGCCCTAGACCCTTGGGGCGCCAGGAAGGCTACAGTTTTGTGGCCCATACATGTGTAGTTCACTGTCCCTGCATCTCCCCTTCTGTGCATAGCTTTTGGGCCACTGAAGAGTCACCTTGGAAATAAATGGTACATCAGGCATATCCAATTGAGAAACCCAGACCAGCTACAGAGTGTTGACAGAATTCTCATCAGACAAATTTCATGAGGTTGGGAAGTTCTGTCCCCTGACTGGACGTCAGGTGGCTATTTATTTACGCTGGGCAAGGTAAAGCTGGCCCTCTGTTAACTGTGCTAAGACCCCAAACTCCACCTGCACTGCAGCATTTCCTGAAGTCAGGAGTGCTCATCCGTGATTGCACACGGAATCGCCTGGGACTTTTAAAAACAATCCCTGGGCCGCGTTTCAGACTAATTGAGTCTAAATCTGAGGTGGGGTTCAGGCATCGAAATTTTTAAAGCTCCCCCGGTGATAATCTTGTGCAGTCATAGCCAAGAGTCACAGTCTAAGTGACACTTAGCACTCGGGTTATGTTTTAAATCTAATTGTATAACTGCCAGTTACGTGGTCTCGATTTCCCCACCTGCAAACAGCAATCATTATGTCTACCTCTGGAGTTCTTCATGAAAATTAAATAAGATACTACATGCAAAGATAAAATCTCTGTGCACTAGTGTTTGCTACTATGTTCCTTAGTATTAATATTATTATTTAATTTCAATGGCTTGGAATACTTAACTAGAAAAATATTTTACTTCATTAATCAAGATGCATTTCATACCTAAAATGTGTAGAGAATTTACAAAATACAGTACAAAGAGAAATCAGACCCAGTACGTGAGCAAAGGAAACCGTAGGTTCTGAATTACCTATTATGTGTTCTCTTATCGTATATTATCTTATTAAATACTTCCACTAAACCCATGAAGGGGTTATTGCCATCCACATTTACAGATGAGGAGACTGAGGCTTGAGAGGCTTTTCCCAAAGTCTCATAGCTCCAGTGTGGGGGAGCCTAGTTTAGACTCAGGCCCCACTGCTTCCAGGTATGAGTGTCTCACCGCCGAGCAGCTGGTATGTAAGTAAGTGTTGGGCATAGCCTCCCTTTTCTCAAAGAATGTATAGGTAAGAGGAAGGAATGATTTGTATGAGTGGGGAAAATTCGGAGAAGGCTTTTGTGAAGGAAGGGAAAATCCAGTTGGGATTTGGGAGATGAGAAGGTGAGAAATGGAAGCTTAAGGACACTCCCAGCAGGGGAAACCAACAGGAACAAACCAAAACACGTGGGGCATTCAGATGATTTGGGATGGACCCTTTTCCTCTGAAATAAAACTCCTGGAGGGATTAGGAAGTAACCTCCCTAACATTCTCCTCTTTGTTTTATCAACAGCAATCTCTTATGCATTCTGAGGCACTGTCCCATTGAGGTCCCTAAGAATTTTACATGTCAGTCAAATGTGGAGTAGGGAGCTTCAGCACAAACAAGGGTGGTTCCATCTCTCCTGTGCGTGTCCGACACAATGTGTGTGTGCACATGCAAGCAAACACACACACACACACACACACACAAAACAGTGAGGAAGAGACCGTTGGGGAGGAGGCTTGGTTCATTTTTCTTCGCAGCCCAGATTCCAAGTCCCATCTGCTCCTTGCAAAGCAGCAAGGTCAATGCCAATTTCCCTTTTATCATCCATGTCTTGGCTGAGCTGTCTGCGGTAGCAAAAATGAATGTTCTCCATAGCTCTCAGCTCCGGGGTGGCCACTTCCAGCCTGCCTACAAAATGTGATTGCACCACATTAGAGCCAAGCAAAATACACACTGCTGTGTCAGTGTCCTCTGTATGGCGAGTCCACAGAAGGAGAGTCTCCTTTGGAGGAAGCTATTCCACCACCCAAGGTCTGCTTGAGTCTGCTGAGATTGCAGCTCAAAAAAAAAAGACAAGAAAAGAAAAGCCTAACATATGTAATATGAACTCTGTGGTTTCCTCTGGTGCTTGGCATAGCTGAGGCTGTCACATTTCAGGTCTCCAGTTCTACAGAAACAAAAAGACCATGTGTGTTAACCATGCTGTCCCAGAGATTAGATCAGAATTCTGATCGGAGAATGAGGTTAATCATGGGTTCATCACACGGTGACCTTTGCAGGCAGGACTGCAAACCAATGAGGTTGCTATTGTGCAAAGACCAGATTCAGAAGGAGCCCTGTAGGTCTCTGCAGCTCTGACTGCCTGGATTCCAAGGGGAGGGGCCTCCAGGCTGATGCCTGAAGGGAATGGGGGGTGGGGTGGGGAATGTTTCAGGAAGTGAGGTTTATAAACTCAGTCCTCACTGAATGTCCCTGGCCAGTGAGATTTTGTAATGGGAAGGAGAAAGGAGCTCTTGGCAAGTTGGCCTGTGGGCTTGTTGTTGCATGAAAGAAACCTGGTGTCTCCTCTTTAGCTGAAAGACTCCAGCTCCACTTGGAAGAACATGAAGAAACACAACCTTGTAATGCAGGGGTAAGAGGCCAACGAGCAGGGATCAGGTAGAAAAATACTTCCAGAAGTTGGCATGGTGGAAGTGAAAATGAACTCTGCTGCTTTATTTACAGTTCTCCGTGGGTCACATGACTTTCACCACAGACAAAGCAGGGTCCTGGTTTAACCCAGTCCTCTCTGGAGAGTCAGCATCTGCAATCCTGGAGTCAGCTTTGAATCCGGGCTCCTCAGCTTATTAGTGATGTGATCTTGAGCTAGTCACTTAACCTCCATCAGATTCCTCATCTTAAAATGGAGCTACTAATAAAAGGGATCCAATTTTGTGAGACAATACATGCACGGAAAAGCCTATTACATACTAAATATTCATTATGTATAAGGTAGTAATATTTTTCCCAAACTCCCTTACTCCTCTTTCCTCATCCACTGCCTCTTGTGTGCCTATTTTATTCTTGAACCACAAAGAACTTCTTAAGGTCTTCTGCCACCTTCTCCGTGACTCTCCTGTCCAGCTACACAGGGATACACACGTGAGCACACACAGAGGGAGAGAGAAGATCCTGCTCTGGGGCTGCAGAGGTTCTCACTTCACACATGCTATTTCCTGTGCAGGGAGAGCCCTCTCCTATCCCCAAAGGCCTTCAAAACTCTGCCTGGGCTTCATCCTGTATGAGTTTTCCTTGAGGCTTCGATCCCTCACAGACACTACCCTCCCCCAACACAGTCTCGCTGCTGTGCTCTTTGACCTATAAGAATACATGCCCACCATTGCATGGACCACATCCTCCATGTTGGCCTGCACCTGTGTCTGTCTCTCCTGCCAGATGGTGAGGCACCTGAGGGCAGGCTCTGCCCTCCACTCTGTATCCCAGATTCGTTGCATGTTGTGTGAACTATAATAAGTGCTCCTAAAACATTTATTAAATTGAACTGAATTTTGCTCCGTGGAACAAGTGAGAGTGGTTTTGATTAAAACATTTTTATACAGTATTTTAAGTTTAACCAAAAGCTTTTTCATCAGTTGCCTCATTTAATTCTCAACAATCCTCTGTAATCAGCAGGACCTGGGGTAGTATCATCATTTTTAGAGATGAGGGAACTAAGATTCCTAGTGTCAATGCTATGTGCATGATCATACCATTAGTAAACTGTATAGACGCAGGACTAGAATTAAGTTCTGTCTATTTCTGAGGTGTTTCCCTCCACTGAGATTTATTGACCCAAAGAGCAATCAGGGCACACTTCTGTCTCACCTATAGTTCTCGATCCATCCCTCTGTCAGAATGTGCACCATGTTGCACATCTTCATATGTTTCTCCCTCAGCAGGTAACCAGTTCTTACCCTGCAGTGCAGGAAAGATGAAGTTCGTGTTGATGAGTGAGGATGAGATGTGACACACACAAGATAAGTGGGGAATTATGCACGATTCTCCTGACACCAGGTGAAATTTCACATATCTTCCTCTGCTATAAAAATTATAAAGAAATGCCACCCAAACTAATATTATTACTGGGAACATTTTATTCCCCTTAATGTAAATTAAAAGCTGTATACAAGTGATATTTATTTTAATTTTATTAATAACAAATGACTTGCCATTCACCTTACAATTTTTCACATCACATCATTGTGTCATCAAAATGAAGTCAAGAACTCCTGAACTCTCATGAAGAGCCCAGAACTGTCTAGGTAGCTGGGATAAATGACAAAAAAAGGATGGACAATGGTTTCTGTCCTGGTGGAGAAAAAACGCACACAGTCCTCTGTCTGGAAAGCCCCATGAAGTGCCATGCCAGAGGTCTACTGGTATAAACAAAAATATGAACCTGTACTGATGACTTTAACATCTAAAATGAAGAAGTTCTATGCTAGTCGTATCTGTCAATGATCCCTCTCTTTTTTCTCCCCACTCTCCTTCTCTGTCCATGTATTAGCTGACCACATGTCACACAGAGTAGGCTCGATCTCCTGAGAGGGAACATGAAATTCCACTATGTCAACGGGTAGTCAGCGGCCCCTCCCTTGTTCTTGCCTTTCCCATGGATAGTAACACATTAGAGTTCATAAGTACCTGGTTATGTGGATTTTCATTATATCACCTAGTTTTAAATAAATGAACACTGACAAAGTTGACAAGAGGCTTTAAAGGATTCCTCCAAAGAAACCATGGATAGAACATAATAGTGATAAGGTAAATGTAAGCAACATTAAGAAGATAGCAATGGATACATCAATTCCTTGTGTAAAATCTTCGCTTGCTTCATGTGGAGTTAAGTATGTTTACAATGAAAAACAGATATAACAAAAATGCTCCACAAAATTGAAATGATTAAGATGACTTAAAATATGGATCTACATCAGCTATCACTTAAAATGTACTATTCAGGGCTTGGGAGATGGAGACACTGAGAGGACACTGGCCACAGGGTACAGACTTCCAGTGACAAGATGAACAACTTCTGGGGATCTATTGTTCAGCCTGGTGATTATAGCTAATAATACTGTATTATATACTTGAATGTTGCTAAGAGAATAAATGTTCTCACCACAATAAAGAGGTGGTAATTATGTGACAGGATGGAGGTGTTAGCTAATGTGACGGTGGTAATCATTTTGTAATATATTAATGCATCAAATTAGCACATTGTACACCTTAAACTTACATAATATTATATGTCAATTATATCTCAATGAAACTGGGGGGAAAGAAAAAAGGGTACTATTAGTAAAGTGACAAGATTATTTCTTAAAACATCATTATCTTTAATATTTTCTTTACAGCTTTATATCTGCGTGTGTTTCATAATGTGCATAAGACATTGGTAAAGTAGTACTTATATATAGTTTATAATTAAATAAATATGCCTATATTGAAAATTTAGGTTCAATGTTTTCCCCCCACAATAGAGACTCAAAAACATTTGAAGACCACAGATGCAAGGAAACAGAAGCAACTAGCCATGTGACAAGCAGGGAAACGAACAATCCTGGCAGGTGGAACAGTATCTGTAAAGTCCTTTTGGGAGAACAGAAGAAAGGCTGGTGTAGCTGGAATGTAAACAGCAGGCAGGGCCTGGCTGGTGTGGCTCAGTGAATTGAATGCTGACCTGCGAACCAAAGGGCCATCGTTCAATTCCTGGTCAGGGCACATGCCTGGGTTGTGGGACAGGTCCCCACATGGGGGTGTGTGAGAAGCAACCACACACTGATGTTTCTCTATCTCTCTTCCTCCCTCCCTTTCCTTCTCTCTAAAAATAAATAAAATAAAATTTTAAAAAGTAATGAAACAATAGAGAGGACAAAGGGATGTGAAGTGTGGTTAGAGAGAGAGACAAGGTCAAGGTCACAAAGAACCTAGAGACCATGGCAAAGACTTTATATTTTATTCTAGTGAAATCACCATGTCCTGTAAATGTTTCAAGCAGTGGAATGACATATTGCAATATAATTTTTAGGAAAATTCCTTTAGCTATTTTTGGATGATGGAATCAGGCTGAGCAGGTATGGGAGTGAAGTGACCCTTTAGGAGGCTGTCATAATAATCCAAGAATGAGAGGATGGTGACATAAACCAATGTGGTAACCATATAAAGAGAGGTAAGAAATTTTAAAAGCATGTTGGATATAAAGTCCATAGTACTTGCAGAAGGAAGGGATGAAAATGTGCTAACAAAGGAATCAAGAACAATCTCCAGGTTCCTTGCTTAAACAGCATAGTGAAAGGTGGTGGCATTGGTTAAACTATGTAGTGGGTTTGATGATAGCATCAAGATATAGCCCTGGCTGGTGTGGGTCAGTGGACTAAGTGCCAGACTGAGAACCAAAGGATCGCTGGTTCAATTCCCAGTCAGGGCACATGTCTGGGTTGCAGGCCAGGTCCCCAGTAGGGGACATACGAGAGGCAACCACACATTGATGTTTCTCTCCCCTCTCTTTCTCCTTCCCTTCTCCTTTCTCTAAAAATAAATTTTAAAAAAATTTAAAAAGATATATGTTTGAGGCATATTAACTTGGATATTTTTGTGAGAAATCCAAAAGATGTTCATCAGGGGATTGGATGGGCATGCCATACAAAGCCCGTAGATGAAATATTGTCTGTTGTTAGCTGTTAGTATCTTTAAGGCAGGATCAAACATCTCTCAAGCCTTAGGAGTTAGCTCATTACAGTGACAGGAGCTGGGTAAAACATCTTTTAGACTTAGAAGTTTAGTAGAAAGGGAGTACAGGGAAGAGCACTTGAGTAGAACTTGAAGGTCAGTGTGGCAGCCGTTGTCCCAGCACACAGAAGAGCTTCCATAGTTGATGGTCCAGTCATTCTCAATTGTGAAAGAGCAGTAAGACTGGTCAAGGTCAATAATAGAAAAGAAAAGGGTCTTAGTTTGCTGTGGGTTCAGCTCTGAGATGCACTAAGGCAAAATTGTATCTTCTCCTTGAACAAAATGTGCTGGATGCATGACAGATTTTTAAAATGCAATAGCTTCTTTATATACCAAAACAGTATCAATTAGAAATATAAATACAAAAAAAAAATACTCAATTCATCATAAGCCAAAAAAATAAAATCCTAAGAATAATCTGAATGGGAAATGTTTAAGATACAAATTAAGAAAACCTACAATACTCTACTGAGAACTACAAATTAAGATTTGAATAAATGCGGAGGCAGATTGTGTTTCTCTATAAGAAAGCTAAGTATTTTAAAACCAAATTCTTCCAAATTAGTGCACAGGACTAAGAAAACGTCAATAGAAATTACAATAGAATTTACTTTTGGAACTTGGTGAAATCGCTTGAAAGTTTATCTTTAAGAACATGTGTGAGAATAACTAGGTGGTGGGTCAGGAAAGGTGAGGGGCCAATGTGTGGACCAGGGTAACCTTAGATGGGGTAGGACAAGATACGGCTCTCTCTTTACATAACAGTACCCCCACCCCCATTCAGTGCTCAATACTGCCCATCCATCTTGGTAAGTACCCAAGGCCAGTTCCATAACTTACATTTAGTTGTATCATCACCTTCTTCATTATAATGAAATCTTTCATTCCAGCACCTATCCCATTGTTTTTGCAACTTTTTTTTAAATGGGTGGTTGTCTCACTACATTACTTTTTCTCATCTATTGCCTATCATAGTGTCCAATATGTTGATAATGTTTGACAATATTTTTTGGTAAACAAATAAATAAATATTCTGTAGATCCTAATGACTTTCTGCTCTATTACTAGGTCAGGATTTTATTCAACCACTATCAATCATGCACTAATGCTGTGAGAGATACTAGAGAAGCCAAAAACCATTCCATTGATGAGAATGATCAAGTCTATTGGGGGATTATTACTAGTACCTCTGAGTATAGGTATTCATTCCTTCAAACATGTGAATACCTGTTCCTCACCCCTCTATCATTTTACAGAAGCTGCTTAAGAACATCCACCTGTGGTATGCAACCTGATCCCTCTGGATAACAAAAATATTCAATATTTAGTGTCCCAGACATGGCATGACTTAAAGGAGACTCTCAAGTTTGATATCTCCCCTGTTTTCTGGATTAAATTAAAAAGCTTCTTTGTTTTACTTCACATGAGCTATGTTTAAAAAGATTATGAGAGTTTGAAAATTCAAAATAAGAATGTTCTAACATCTTTTCATGGCTAGAAATCTGGATCAGGGTTTTACTACCAACCCTAGTCTTCTTGCTTTAATGCAAGGGTGTAGAAGGTGTTGCTATGCATTGCAGTTGGTTTACCAAGCAGTCAATTTTAAGGCCAAAATGAATGAATATTGATTGATGTTCCTTTTTTTAAATTATTTGGAAATCCTGACACTGCACTGTCTGCCTGTGACTTCAAAATGCTGTTGAATGAACCTCGATTAACTGCCAAAGTAATTTGACTGTCTGTTTGTGCTATAATCACTGTCTGCTTGTACTATACTCACCAGTGAACTCATAACTCAAAGGCAGACATTTGAGACCGCTGTAAACTCCCTATCCCAAATGCTCCTTTCATACATATATGCTCCTTTCATATATATATATTCATATATATTTATATGTATAAACCACAATTAATATTTCACAATTATGTACCCAAAATCATGTTGCGTGTAGGTGTACTTTTGAGATATTGCAGAATCAGTTCCATAATAAAGCAAGCCGCACTAATTTTTTTGTTTTCCCAGTGCATATAAAAGTTGTGTTTACACTATAGTGTAGTCTGTTAAGTGTACAATAGCATTATGTCTTTAAAAACCAACGTACAGCCCTGGCTGGTGTGGCTCAGTGGATCGAGCACCAACCTATGAACCGAAGGGTTGCTGGTTTGATTCCCAACATGCCTGGATTTCGGGCCAGGTCCCCAGTTGGGGGCATGCAAGAGGCAATCGCACGCTGATGTTTCTCTCTCTCTTTCTCCCTCCCTTCCCCTTTCCCTAAAAAAAAAAAAAAGTAAAATAAAATTTAAAAAAACAATATACACATTTTAATTAAAAATACTTTATTGCTTAAACATGCTAATTGCCATCTGAGCCTTTAGTGAGTTGTAATCTTTTTTGCTAGTGGAGGATCTTATCTTAAATCTAAGTGAAGCACAATAAAATGAGGTAGGTCTATACAGAGAATTTAAGATAAAGAAGACTGCAAAACTTCCATTTCCACGTTGGTTCCTATGGACTATTCTCCATAGAGCAGCCCAGGTGAATGTCTGAATGAGAAAACACAATCACATGTCTCCCAATCAAGCTCTTCAGTGGTTTTCCCTTAGTAATGGCCAATGTTCCCCTAGTTGAACAGGCCTTGCCTACCTCTGTGCCCTCACCTCCTGGTAGTGTTTTCATTCATTCCATTTCCAACACTCTGACTTCCCACCTGTTTCATAAACCCACTGAGCGCCTCTACTCCAGACACTGGCACTGACTGTTCCCTATACTTGGAAATCTCTTTCTCACATCTCTGTTTGGCTGGCTTTCACATTCTACACATTTTAGTTCAAAGTTATCTCCTCAGAGAATTTCCCTGACAATCATTTAAAATTAGCAACATCCCCACTATAGCTTCCTAACCTTTATCCTTGTTTACTTTTCTTCACAGCACTAATAACTACCTAAAATTTTTATTTATTTTCTTATTGTCCATCTCAACCACTTTATAATGTAAACTTAATATCAGTATGAACTTAATTGACTTCTTTAGAGCTGTGTCCCCAATGCCTCTTGCCATAAATGCTCAATAAATATTTTAAAGAGTGAATAAATGAATGAATGTACCTTTTTATTGGGGAGTTTCTGGTATGTAGAGACACATAAATAGCTAATCATTTCTTTTAAAAATCACAATAACTCTTTCAGGTGGATATTATTATCTGTCTTCAAGAAGTGAGGAAGCAGACTCAGCAAGCCCAAGTAATTTGATCAGGGTTATATAGCTAATAAAGTGATAAAAGTCAGATTTAAAGCCATAACCGTTTTACCCTTAGTGAACTCACAAATTTCTTCTAAATAAAAGATTAATATTTCAAATGAGATCATGTAGAATTTGCTTATCTCACATAACCTTCCCATTTATTTATTTGGCACATAATTTTTAGTAGTTGCTCAAGTATATACATGTTATATCATACAAAAGAAGCAATCCTGTACATATAAAATATAAACAACATGTCTAGGGAAGCATCAAAAGTCTCCCTGTAATAACCTGAAAAAGTGAAAAATTGGAAGTAGCCTGAAGGCTCTCAATATCAGGGAATTGGTATAGTCAAGTGTGATACATTCATTACAGTGGCATATTATGTAGCCCCTGAAGGTTACATTTAAAATTTTTTCAATAACATAGAAAAATGCTTCCAATATATCATTTGGTGGAAAGTGTGTATTTTAAATTAAATGCAAGACTTGTACTTCTGGCTATGGAGAAGAAACTTGTATCAGACTAATTCTCCTACAATAAACAGCTAGAAAAGCAATATAACATACAAAATACAACTGTTCAAAGGGGAGCAACCAAAGCATCCAGGACTGCAGAGACCAAGATCCCAGAGAGAAGGAAATAGTTCAGGTGTGTTGTATGTAAATTTGTTACTTCCTTCCTCTTAGATCATTTGCAAATTTGCAGTGAGGACATAGTACTAAAAAAGAATATGAGCATGGTGACTGTAGTGAACAATATATATTGTATATTTGAAAGTGGCTAAGAGAGTAAATCTTAAAAGTTCTCATTAGGAGAAAAAAATGTATGTGTGTAGTGACAAGTGTTAAGTTATTGTGCTGATTATTTTACAATATATACATATATTAAATCATTGCTGTATACCTTAAACTAATACAATGTTATATGTCAATTACACCTCAATCAAAATAAAAAGAATACAATAAATAAATCACTTCCTATATACAAGGGGAAAAAGAAAATAGGAGAGTAAATATTATGGCATTAATGAGAAAACTGAATCCAATATTCTGATAAAAATTTCTTCTAGGGGAATTTGCTAATGTCAAAGTAGCATATACAAATTTAAAATAGCTTCTAAGGAGCCAGAAAGCTAAACAGAGATTTCATTAGTTTCATGGGGCTGAAATAAAAATTACCTTCAAGGAGAAGGGATCCTGGTAGGCCATCAAAGCTCAGGTCATCTTACTCCCTGATTGGACTGAGGTCATTTTTCAATGCAAAGAAGAAAGAAATTTCTGGAAGAAAATAAAATAATCCAATGCCTCTACAGTATTTCAACAAAATGAACAATATTCAATCTAAAATTTCGAGGTGTGCCAGGAAACAGTACCAAAAAGGAAAAAAATATACAGTAGTAAGAAACCTAAGGTTTATCTGGCTATCAGAGTTATTGAACATAGATTTTAAATAAGTATGCTTATCATATATGAAAAATAGATAAAAGTTAGAGAATTCTAGTAAAAGACTGGAATTTGCAAAGATTATCAAATGAAAACTCATTGACTAGAAATAAAATAAGATTGCTTTAACAGAACATAAGATACAGCAAAAATAAATTACTAGGCCTGTGCATAGGTTAGTACAAAATATACAGATTGAAGCATAAAATATACAACTACACAGATTGAAGGACAGATAAACAGAAAATGCATGAATAGCATAAGAGATATATAGAAAATGTTGAAAAGATTTAATATGAATGCAAGTGGGGGGGCCAAAAAGGAGAAAAAAGAGAAAAGGAGCAGAAATAATATTTGAAGGGATAGTAGCTGAGAATTTTCCAAAAAATGGTAAGTGATAGCAAGTCACAGATTCAAAAGCTTTATAACCTGAAGCATGATAAACACAAAGAAAACATACCTAGACACATAGACACATTATACAAAAAGTTCTAGAAATCAGAGACAAATAAAAAATAAACAGCACTGGAGGTGGGGGGGCATATTATTTTCAAAGCAATAATGAGATTTACAGATGACTTTTCAGTAGAAAGTATGGAAGGTAGAAGGCAATAGAACAAAGTATTTTTTTCTATTTTTATTGTTATTCTAGAACAAAATCTTTAATAAATTGAGAGATAACTACCAACCTAAACTTCTATGTGAAATAAAAAATCTCTTTAAAATTAAGGTTAAATAAACATATTTTCTGAAAAAGAATTGGAAGGCTTTATCATCAACCATCCTATTCCAGTTAGAAGCAGGTAATTCAGGAAAAAAGTGAGTAAAATATATGACGACAGCACAAGATCAGAAGGGGAAAAGTGGAGCTAAAGTTTTGTACAATCTTTGTATCCTTCAGGATGTGATAAAAGTTCAGCATATAGGAGACACTAATAAGTCAATGATGCATATTGAAATCTGCAGAATGACCAGTAAAATTAATAAAAGAAAGTACACATACACACACATATGTATTCAAAGTGAAGGGAAATACAATGATTTTAAAAATAATTATATAAGTGGAACCTAATCAACAAAACAAACGAGCAAGCAAAATATAACCAGAGACATTGAAATAAAGAACAAACTGAGAGTAACCAGAGGGGAGGTGGGAGGGGATAATGGGGGGAGGGGGAAAGGTCATCAAGGAACATGTATAAAGGACCCATGGACAAAGCCAAAGGAGGGTAGGATTGAGGGTGGGAGGTGGGGATGGCTGGGGTGGGGAGGAGTGGTAGGGGGAAAATGGAGACAACTATACTTGAACAACAATAAAAAATAATTTAAAAAAGAAAAAATAAAATAAAATAATTAGCATGAAAAAGATCAAAGAAAAATAAAGAAACACATTCCAAAAGAAATAAATACAAGTAGTATATTTAAACTTAAATATATCAGAGTTTCCATTAAATGTAATCGCTAAATATTAGAATTAAACATCGAAGCTAATCACACTTAGAGAAAATGAAATCAACTATATTCACAGCCTTATGACACAGCCTTAAATGTAAAGACCCAGAAAATTAATATACCTCTACTTACAGCAAAAAGTAATTTTGGAAGCAAGAAATACTACTAGAAATAAAATGGAATATTTCACTAAAAAATTGATCCAAAGAGAAAATATAATAATCCCAAATTTATATGCACCTAAAGACATAACCTCAAAGAAATAAAGTGATTACCAACATACCTCTTAGTAAATAATCAGAAAAAAATAGAAAAATAGAGAAGGAAAAAAACTCTAGGCCTACATAGCTTTACTCATTAATTCTACTAATCCATGAAGCAAAAAATACTACAAAATTACAAAATCTTTCAGAGAACAGAAAAAGACAAACATTTATTAACTCAGTACCATATTTTGCTGTGTATAATGTGCATTTTGTGCCCAAATTTTGAGGGAAAAATAAGGACCCACATTATACATGGGCAGTACCTGAAACACTTTTTTCTGTTCTTGTGTTTTGTAATTATTTGCTACATAAAATTTCTTGTACCACATTATGTTAAAAAGAAATGCTAAAATTCCTTTATAATACAAAAAACAAATATCTAAATATAAATAAATAACAATTTGAATTAAAAAATTAAAACAAAAGATTTTTTTCCTGAAAGTTTGAGCCAAAAACATGGGTCTGCATTATATATGGCAAAATATGGTATATTCTTGGTGCCAAAAACCTGACAAGGACATTACAATAAAATAAATTTATTGGTCAGTTTCTTTTATGAGCATAACAAAAATCTTAACAAAGATATTTGCAAAACAGTTCCAATGATACATGGAAAAGGTAATACATTGCAATCCACCTGAGTTTATGTCAGGAATTCAAGATTGGCTTAACACTAAAAGTCTAAGGTAATTCACCACATTAGTTGCAGAAATAAGAAAAAATCAACTCAAGAGATTCAGAAAAAGCATTTTATAAAATTCGATACAATTTCACGATAAGCAATAGATTTGTACCCAGAAATATAAAGAGATTCCACAAATCAGTAAGAAAAGAGAAACAATCCAACTTTTAAAATAACTTGGGGTTTGAAATGGGTCCTCCACAGAAGGAGATACCCAAAAGGTCAATTATTATAGTAAATATTATCCCATATAATTAGTGTTATTTGGTTGATTTGCATCCCTCGGAACTATGTGTTGAAGTCCTAAACCCCAGAACCTGTGACTGTCATCTTATAGGTTCTTAGTGAAATGGAGCTTTATTCCTCAAAGTCTACTGTGTTGAGATAGGATGAATGTTGAACCAGGGGTCCATGAAGACCCAAGAGCTAATGAGAGGTAACGAGGATTCTGCTTATTCTACCCTAGGATCATTATCTGTGCTGCCATGACTTTAAAATGGGTCTGTCTCACCCACAGGGCACAGTTCTAGGACCTTAACAATACCCATGGGAGAAGATGGTATTCACTCACTATGCCACAGTGATAAAAAGGAAAGACAGGCTTTGGAGTGAGTCAGATTTAAGTTTAACTGTGAGTGGAACAGTCAGCAGCCAGGCAAACCTTGGCTTCCTCCAAGCCCCTCTTGGCCTTCAGTCTACTCAGTTACTTAATAAATCAAACATTAATTGAGGCTCTTGAGTGCAATGAAATATTGTACATAATACTGGAGAGAAAAAGGAAAGTATGAAAAAAATACAGTCTCAATCCTCAAGGAGCTGTAAAATGGAGAGAAATACCATGCTCTCCTTACAGTTGTTTGTTTTTAGAATCAATGTGATACTATTGAAAGGAGCATAGTGTTCTTTGTCCATATGATAAGGGTCCAGTGTTACTTCCCTTTTCCTATCTCTTCTATCCTGCCAATCTGTCCTAGGTTACGGGCTTTGAGCCAGTTATTCTACCTCAGTGCACTCTTGTTCCCCACTTGCAAAATGGCAAAAACAGTAAGACTTCCACTATATGCACCAGGATATGTAAGTTATTCTGCCATAACAAATCCAAAATGTTAGTGGAGTTGTTCTAGCTACCTATTTCTTTGTGATGAACCAAAACTTAGTGGCCAAATGACTACTTACGTTGCCCACAAATCTGTACCTTAGGCAGAATTTGGTGGGAACGCCTTTTCTCTCCTCCAGTCAGTGTTGGCTGGGGTTGCTGGAAGATTGGGAACTGGATCGTATGAAGGCTCAAGGACTTGTGCTTGCTGGTTCATGCTGGCGGTTGGTTAGGAAGGTGGTTGGAATGGCTATAACACTTGCCTGCTTGGTTTCCTTGCAGCATGAAGTCTGAATTGCCTGGGTGAGAATCTCAAGAAAAACAGACAAAAGCTGTATCGCAATTTATCTCAGACTCAGAAATCACATAGTGACACTTCTTCCATAGTCACAAGGCTGACTCACAGTCAAAGGGAACAGAGACCCTACCTCTCAATGGAAGAGTGTCAATGTCATAAGGTAAGACCATGTGCAATGGACTATATCCATGTTACTCAAAACCTGCCACAGGTTTTGAGTAACAAAAGTTTAATTTTTGCTCTTACTACATGGCCACGGGAATTCAGCATGGGAGCCCTAAACGTCATAGTCACTTGGGAATCCAGTCTGGTGGAGGGTCCATCTTGACATATGTTATTGTAACTGCCAATATAGATTTAAAAAAAAAAAAAAACTATGTAGTTTATCTCATAAAGCTTCTATCCCAAAGTGATGTTTGTCATCACCTACAACCTTCCCTGTGGAGTCTGGAGTCAACTGGGAATACAGGATTGTTAGCTTTCTCAAGCTTAGGTACCATTTAAAGAACTTTGTCATCTCTGTGAGACTCAAAGTGACTGCACTGCGGGGATTGATTCTTGGCATGGGGACATGGAGAGTGTAGGCTTTGCACAGCTTTTGTAGGGACCCAAAATTAAACCTTTATCTTCTATTGCTGGCACTGACATAGTAGTATCACAGGGAGACAGTTGGGTACCAGGCATTAGCTATTTAAACAAAACAACTGACAGCCTTAACAGGAAGCAGACTTAGCCTTGGAAGAGAGAGTGTGAAACTTCAAAGATGCCCACATGCAAAGAATGATGTTCCCATGAATATGTCTCTCCGGAGATGTCATTTTGTCTTTTCCCTCACAAAATAGTGCTTCTGCACTAGTGACCTCTCTTCTCAATCTGTCCTTTGCCCAACTTTGATGTCCTGGTGACCTTTTGAAAAGCTTTTGGGGGTAGGCAGTCCTGTCTTCAAAAATCAGCTGCACTATTTACTACCTTTGTGATCTTTGAGCAAGTAACCTAAAGTCTCTAAGTCTAATTTCTCGTCTGGGCAAGGGGAGATGAAAGGATCTACTTTGTAGTGGTTTTGGAAGATTTCCAAGACAATCTATATAAATCTTGTGGCTTAATTCCTGTCACAGAGTAGACACTGAAATGTTACCTCCTGTTTTCTACATCCAGCTTCCTAGGTTCTCTGAGAAGAACTTAAACAGTTAATGCCCCTTCACATCTTGCTCTTCAGCTCTTCTCTTTTGCTCATTACATTCATTGCTAATGTCCATCTGTGTTTATGACTCCTAAGGAGAGGGTGGATTGGGACCTAGATTTTGTTTGTTTCACTTTTTCATGTAAAAGATGCAATTCTTAATATAGCTATTATATTAAAGAACATACCAAATTTTAGACCAACCCTATTTGGAGAAGGCAAGTTGTTCTCTTTGTTACTAAATTTACTCTTTGTTTTAGAAAAAAATTAGATTGAATGAGAATTATCATCTGTGAAAAAATCAGAGAATTAATCAAATTCTTTTAATTGTGCAGACTATTCTGTGTTTTAGTAAAATTTTTAATCTCTACCATGGCTATTTATAATTCACTGCTTTTCTTTTTTTTTCCCCCAAATTCTTCCATTTCACTGAAATCTAAAATTTTATGAGATTAGAATGTATTCATATATTTCCTTTGTAAAACCACAATCTCTACCTTGGGGATTTTTATAGGCTCTTCTAATTTTTAATATTAATTATTTGCTTTTCACTATTTTCTGTTCAGGTTTTTCAAGAGATCTCCATTTTAATTTTGTAAAATAGGGCTTTGATTTATATATAATTTAAAATATTTTATAAAATTAATGTTTTCTATTTTATTGTTATTTTCTTCAGTCCTCGTTAATATTGTTTAATATTTATGGAAAAAAATAGTACTTTACATTTCCTTTTGAGAACAGCTTTGGCTGCATGTCTTAAGGTTTTCTTGGATGTTCTCATTTTAAATACTTTTCATATAGTTTATAATTATAGTTTGTCAAATTTATATTTGTCCTGTAGTAATTTAGAACAATGTTAAAATATCTGATCTTGAGGAATAGTTAAAATTCATACTTGTAAAAACATTTCTACTGATTTGGCATTATGGACAGAAAATGTGGCCTCTGTAATATGTGACTATTGGAATATTTACTGTTATGCATGTGTTTATAGCCTAGTTAATAATCAAACTTCCTGATTGTTCCATTAGGCAAACAAAGCAAGGTATATTTTCTCTTGGTAGGCCCAACCTCAATATATGTATGTATGTATGTATGTATGCATAATTGTCTGTATATATGTCAGTCGGATTGACATATGAACAATCTGTCAATTGACTATACATATGTAATACATATAATTAATTTAAATAAGTATGATCACTCTTTTTTCCCCCTCTCCAGGATATATCTATGAGTAAGAAAGATGGGTTAAAGTATCCTAAAATGATCAAATGATTCCCTCTCTCTGCTTTTGTATATGAGATTCTCTACAAAAATTTGAATTCTATTTTGTCTGAAATTATCACTGTCTGTGATTTTGTTTTCTTTATATTTTCTTGCTATGTCTTCACCACCCAATTATTTCATTCTTATTTCCATACATTTTAAGTTGTCCCTTGAATGCGGCAGGATGTCATTCGAGGTGTAGTTTTACTTTAGGTGTCTGTGACTTTAAATGAAGCAGCTTAACCCACACATGTAGCATGTCGTGACTGAAATATATACTTGTTCTCTGACCATCTACGTTTGTGTTTTCTTTTTGTGCTTCTTTGAGGTTTATTTTCTATCTCATATTGTCTGGACTACTTTTTATTTGTTTTGTATTTTCTATTAATTTACTGAACAAACATGAACTGCCTCCTGGGTAGCAGGCGTTTTGCCAGGCTGTAGGTATACAATAAAGGGAAATAAAATAGCTCCAGTCCCTGCTGGGGTGAGGCAATGCACTAGTGGGAAAATATCAATACATAAAATTATTACATTAATTAATTGTTCCAAATAATTGCATTGTAAATCATTATACACTGATAAATCCTCCAAAATAAAGGAATGCAGTTCTGTGAAAGCATGTGACAAGGAGACACGACGGTTGTGTAAAGTTCCTCCAGAAATTAAGTATGACATGAAACATGAAGAATAAGTCGGAGTTACTTGGGAAAGGGGAGGGTGCTGATTGAGGTTGAAGACATTCTGTCCATCAGAAATAGTCGATGAAAAGGACCTGAAGTAGAAAGAAGCCTTGGAGAATTCTAAAAACAAATCAGTTGCAACTTAAAAAAAATGTGCTGCAGCTGGAGCCTAGAGAGCTGGCGAGATGGTGTGAGGTGAGGTTTGTAGGAGTTTAATCAGCATTGGTCAACTCCTGTCTCTTTAAATCTCAAAACTGGAAATGAAACTAGACATTCTGATTCCTCCACAGCCAAGCAGTTTAGATGAGGAATCAAGTGAGAGTTTTCTTCCCACTTAACACTTCTCAGTCTTAAAATATAATTTTGGATGTGGCACACCAGACTGTGTTTAATAAATTATTCTTTTGTGTATCATATATCTTCCATGTCAAGAATTTTAATTGACATTTATATTCAGTGGTGAAACAATATTTTCAACAATCATTTTAGGTTAGAATCCATGACTCATTGTTCAGCTGAATTCCTACTCATCTTTAGATCCCTTTGCCCATAAATCTCTTACTCAGGCTTTTAACTTTGCTTAATCTTCTGGTCTTTTAGAACAGGTATGCATCTTCAACCAATTCTTTCAAGAAGGGTGTGTGTTTGGAATATTTTCTGAACCTGCTCCTATCATGAAATTCTTAGAACTGTTGACTTCACATATGAGCAACAACCTGGCTAGTTATAAAATTATTGGCCCATAATCAGCGTTCCTTAAAACTGTAAGATTATTTCATTGTCTTTTGGCACTAAGCATTACAGAGAAAAAGTGTCAGTTTGGCCTAATCATTGTTCCTCTCTAAGTAACTTCTTTTGTCCTGTTTTGTTTTCAGCTTAGATGCTTATAAAATAGTTTTCTGTCTATTCAAATATTCGACATTCAAATATTCCAATATTTCCAGGAAAATCTTTGGAAAACTTTTCATTGATTTTTCCTTGATATAATCAAGTGAAGTCAGAAAATTTGCATATGCGAATTTAAGGGGGTGCTTTTTGTAGATGGCACACAGCCTTAGTATTAAGAGCATTCACTCAAAGGAGATAGCTGGGTTCAAGTCCTAGCTTTGTTTTTTACCAGGACTGTGACCTTGGACAAAATTTTAAAAAGAAAGCCCAAGACAAATAACTTCTGTTTCAGTTTGTAAGACAAGGTTGACGTAGTATCTGCCACATAAGGGTAGCTGTGAGGGTAGCATAAGCCCTAAATCCCCATGAAGTCCTTAAGAGAAGAGGAGGAGAGACACAGACACAGAGAAAAACAGGGAATAAGGCCCTGTGAAGACAGAGGCAGAGACTGGAGTGACCACGTACAAGCCAGGGAACACCAGTTTTGCTGGCATCCCCCAGAAGCTAGGGAGAAACAACAGAGGATCCTCTTCTAGAGGCTTCAGGGAGAAGATGGTCTAATGGCACCTTGACTTTGAACTTCTAGCCTCTAGAGAAAATTTTCTATTGTTTCCTATTCTCAAGTAAAAAAAGTTAAAACAGGTAAAGTATCTAGAAGGCCACTACCTTTTTCCTTTTTCTTTTTTTTAGCTTCAGAAAATTTTCTTAGTCATTTAAGAAAGCTTATTGACTTATTAGCTTTTTAAAATTTTTGAGCTGAAAACTATAACAAAAATATAAATATTTAACTAATTCTGCTGCCATAACTAATAATACCAAAATTTTTCTTAACATGGTTATATAAATTCACAAGGTATCTGTGAGAATTAAATGAGATTATATATAATATTTAAAACATTTGAAATTTCCAGTATTTTGGTAGAGGCAGGAAATGTTAGTTTTTTTTTTTTTTTCCCCTTTCATTATTGATTTCTACTATGTGCCTGGGTTTAGTTTTTTTTTTTTTTTTTTTTTTTTTTTTTTTTTTTTTTTTTTTTTTTTTTTTTTTTTTTTTTTTTTTTTTTAGGTATAGTGGACAAATAAAATTGTCCATTATATTTAAAGTATACGATATGATGATTTTATATATGCCCTATGTTATGAAAGAATTCCCATATCAAATTAATTAACACATTCATCACTGCACATATTTACCTCTTTTTTGGGGCAAGACTGTTTAAATTCCATTCTCTTAGCAAATTTCAATTACACAATACAGTATTATCGTTAATAGTTGCCATTTTATACAATAGATGTTCAGAACTTACTCAGCTTATAAGTGAAAGTTTGCATGCTTCTATCAATCTCGCCCCCTTTTCCCCATCCTTGAACCCCTGGGTAACCACCATTCTACCATTTCTGAGTTTGACCTTTTTTTTTTTTTTAACTCCACATGGAAGTGATACCATGCAGTTTTCTCTTTCTCTGTCTGGCTTATTTCACTTAGCATGTTGTCCTCCAGGTTCATCCATGTTGTCACAAATGGCAGAATTTTTTTTTAAGGCTGAATGATATTTCAACATATACATATATATTTATATGTCGCATTTGTTTATTTATTAACCGATTGACAAGACACTTAAGTTATTTCTATACCTTGGCTATTGTGAACACTGCTACAAAGAACATGGGAGTAGATATCTCTCTCTCTCTGTCTTTTTTTTTTTTTTTTACATATTTAGGAAGTTGTTTATTTCATATCTTCATGTCTATTAAACCAGAGTTGACTATTTTTTCTAATTGCAGCTGAAATGAGTATTTTTTCTTTAAAATACGCATAGGTTCTTTGGACATCTAGCTACATCCAGAAAGAAGATTTCTGCAACTCATGTCTACCCAGTTTACAATGAAATACCAAGTCTCCAGTTTTACTTTCTGTTTTGCACCGAATGAAGTTTTCAGAAGCAGGTTGTCACACAGCTATCTCCCACACAGAGGAGGAAGAGTTTGCCAGCCCGGGATGCAAGCTTCACCCCGGAAGGTATCTGCGTGCTGAGACGAAAGGGCCATGGCAGCACCACCAGCCTTGGCAGCCTGCTCTCTGGTCATGGAGAGCTCCCCAGGAGCCACTGGGAGCTTTACCTATGAGGCCATGGAGCCGGTCACTACAGAAGCACAGACTCAAGCAGCTTGGAGGAAAAGCCACTCATCCTCTCCACAGAGTGTGCTCTGGAACTGACCACAGCCTTCGGAGGGACCACCTGCCTTCCCATCAGTGCCTGGTAGAAGCCAAGTCTTCCAGCTCCTCCTCGAACCATTCTGACATCTTTTTCAGGCTAGGTAGCAGTCCCCCGGAGGTGCCCAATGCCAGACTTGCAGCCCTGAATGAATGGGAGACTCGGCTGCAGGAGGTGCACTCAGCCTTCTTGGCCGCATACAGCAGCACGGTGGGGCTTTGGGCAGCAGCCCCCAGTCCCTCTGGTGCCATTGGGGGCCTGCTGGAGCAGTTCGTCCGTGGTGTCAGGCTCCAGGGCACCAGCAGCAGCGTCTTATGAAGCAGCCAGCCCACAACAGTTTTATGTCTCTCACCGGAGCCCTGAGTGGAATCAAAGCCATGCCCAGCCAAGTGGTCCTTCAACATCAGGGGAAGTCTCCTCTCTCCCCCATCTCCACCATGCACATGGCAGCCCCACAGCTGAGCAGGGTCAAGGGCAGGGTTCTCCAATCCCCAGCTTCCTGACTGATGACCCTCAGGCCTCTCGTCACTGCCTCCCCCCACCCTAGTCTTCACTAGGATTCCTGCCAACTCAGACCTGTGTGCGGTTTCCCTGGGGCCTTCTGGAGGCCAAGACTTCACAAAAGGAACCCCCTTTCCATTCTTGTTTTCTGGGGAGGAGGGGGTCACCTGCACTGAGAATAGGCAGTTTGACACATAACAAAATAAAATCAAAGTCTTTTGAAAGAGCAAAAAAAAAAAAAAAAAATACATTAGCTTGTCTGCCCAAGAGAAGTGCCTTCCTTCTGTGGAGATAATTGTTCCCCTTCCCTTCCTCATCAATGCTTTTTTGCTTTGCCTCTAATCAAAACACTGTGTGGGCTTCTGCCTGAATCGGTGCTTCCTGAATCTGTGTGGATCTCAGATAAATGCTTGTTGCCTCTCGCTCTGACCTTTTATTTTTTAGGTTAACAGCACTGTAACAGGTTTAGTTAAGGTATTTCAACATATACATATATATTTATATATGTCACATTTGTTTATTCCTCAATCTGTTGACAAGACAGGTTATTTCTATACCGTGGCTATTGTGAGCACTGCTAAAGGAACATGGGAGTATATATCTCTTTGAGATAATGGGTTCATTTCCTTTAGATATACACTTAGGAGTGGGGTTGCTCAATCATGTAATAGTTCTTTTTTTTTTTTTTCAAATTTCTTGAGGAAACTCCATACCATGTTCCATAGTGGCTGAACCAGTTTACACTTCCACCAAGAGTGCACAAGGGTTCCCTTTTCTCCACATCTTCACCAGCATGTGTTATTTCTTGTCTTTTTCATAACAGCCACTATAACAGGTATGAGGTGATATCTCATGCTGGTCTTGATTAGCAGTTCTCTGATGATTAGTGATGTGGAATGCCTTTTCATATACCTGTTGGTTATTTGTATGTCTTCGCTGGGGGGAAAATCTATAGGTCCTTTTCCCATTTTTAAGACATATGTTATTTTTATTTATTTACTTATTTTGCTATTGAGATGTGTCAGTTCCTTACATATTTTGGATAGTCACTCTTTATCAAATACATGGGTTGCAAGTATTTACTCTCATTCTGTAGGTAGCCTTTTCACTTTGTTTATGGTTTCCTTAGCTGTGAAGAAGCTTTTTAATTAATGTGGCCCCACTTGTTTACTTCTGTTTCTGTTGCCTGTGCTTTTGAAGTCAAACCCAAAGAGTCATTTCCAAGTTCTATATCAAGGAGAATTTTCCTTTGGTTTTCTACTAGGAGCTTTAGGCTTTAGGTCTTATATTCAAATTTTTAAGCCATTTTGAATTGACTGTTTGGGTATAGTATAAGGTGAGGGGTCCAGTTTTATTCTTTTGAATGTGGATATCCAGTTTTTCCAACCATTTGTTGAAGAAACTGTCCTTTCCTAACTGTATATTCTTAGCTCCTTATCAAAATTAATTGACCATATACCAGGTCTGTCTGGAAAAAGTCCAGCCATTGTTAATATAATGAGAACGGTTTGTCCGGCATGGATGTAACCTGGCAGCCAAGGAGAGTGGACTGCAACACACATGCATGAACAGTAACAGCTTCACTGTACTAGTCAGTGGGGGTGGTAGACACCACTGACCATGTGTACTGTGTGGCCATTGCATTCAAAATGACCGAGTCAGTAGGGCAACTAATCTGCATCAAATTTTGTGTTAAGCTTGAACATTCCTCCACAGAAACTATTTAGATGATTCAGAAGGCCATAGCTATGGGCAACTGGTGATTAGTAGCTTCATCACAACATGCTCACTCATGCATCATTTCTCATGCAGAATTTTTGGGGGAAACGTCAAATCATCCAGGTGACTCAGCACCCATACAGCCCAGATTTGGCATCCTGTGACTTCTGGCTTTTCCCCAAACTAAAATCACCTTTGAAAGGGAAGAGATTTCAGACCATTGATGAGATTCAGGAAAATATGACAGGGTACCTGATGGCAATTGGGAGAAATGTGTGAGGTCCCAAGGTGCCTACTTTGAAGAGGACTGAGGGGTCATTGTCCTATGTACAATGTTTCTTGTATCTTCTTCAATAACGGTCTCTACTTTTCATATTACATTGCTGGATACCTTCTAGACAGACATCATATGCATAGCTTTATTTCTAGTTTCTCAATTTTATTTCATTGATTTATGTGCCTGTGTTTATTGCCAATAACATACTGTTTTGATTCCCAAAGTTGTATAATAAAATTGAGGTCAGGAAGTATGATGTTTATGGCCTGTTCTTCTTTCTAAAGATTGCTCTGGCTATTTAGAGTCTTTGGTTGCTGTGATAAATTTTACAATTGCTTTTTATTTCTATTTCTGTGAAAAATACAATTTGAATTTTGATAAGGATTGAATCCATAGATAGTTTTGGGTAATTCCAACATTTTAGCAATATTAATTTTTTCAATTCTTGAACACAGAGTATCTTTCTATTTATTTGTAATGTCCCTCAATTTCTTTCATCAAATTTTGTAGTTTTCAGTATACAGATCTTCACCTCCCTGGTTAAATTTTTTCCTAAATGTTGTATTTCTTTTGATGCAGTTGAAATTGCATAGAAATGCAACAGATCTTTGTATGTTGATTTTTACATCCTGAAACTTTACTGAATTTATTCATTCTAACATGTTTTGGGGGGTAGAGTCTTTAGGGTTTTATATAATATGTCATTTGCAAATAGAGACAATTTTATTTTTTTCTTTCTAATTTGGATGCCTTTTATTTCTTATTCTTGCCTGATTGCTCTGGCTTGGATTTTTAGTACTATGCTGAATAAAAGTGGTTGGCATTGTTTTATTGTTTCTGATCTTAGAGAAAAATCAACTTTTCACAATTAAGTAGGATGGTAGCTGTGAGCTGTCATATATAGAATTTACTATGTTGAGGTATCTTTCACCTATTCCTATTTTGCTGAGAGTTTTTATAATAAAAGGATGTTTAATTTTTTGAATGCTTTTTCTGACCTATTGGTATGATCCCATAATTTTTATCCATTGTTTTGTTAATGTGGTGTATCACAATGATTGGTTCACATATATTGAATCATTCTTGAATCCCAGAAATAAATTCCTCCTGATCATAATGTATGATTCTTTTAATATACTGCTAAATTTGGTTTGCTAATATTTATATGAGGATTTTTGCCTCTTTGTTAATCAGGGATATTGGCCTATAATTATTTGTAGTGTCCTTGTCTGGGTTCGGTATCAGGGTGAGGCTGGCCTCATAAAATGAGTTTGGAAGTACTCTCTCCTCTTCTCTTTTTTTTGGAAGAGTTTGAGAAAGATTAGAATTAATTTTTTAAATGTTTGGTAGAGCTCACCAATGAAGCCATCTGCTTCTTTGTGCTTTTCTCTCTCTCTCTCTTTTTTTTTGACTGATTCAATCTCTTAGTCGTTATTGGTCTGTTCAAATTTTTTATATCCTCATGATTCAGTGTTGGTAAGTTGTATGTTTCTAGGAAATTATCTACTTCTTATAGGTTATCTAACTTGTTGGCATACAATTAATTGTTTGTAGTAGTTCCTTATGATCTTTAGTATTTCTGTGTTTTCAGTTGTAATGTCTATGCTTTCATCTCTGCTTTTCTTTGAGTCATCTGTCCTTTTTCTTAATTTGGTTTAGCTAAAAGTTTGTCAATTTTGTTTATCTTTTCAAGAGACTAGCTCTTGTTTTCATTGATCTTTTGTATTGCCTTTCTAGTCTCCATTTTTTTAATTTCTACTTTGATCTTTATTTTCTTTCTTTTACGAACTTTGGGCAATCAGTTTGTTCTTCTCTCTCCAGTTCCTGGAAGTGTAAATTTAGGTTGTGATTGAGATCTTTCTTTTTTCTTCATGTAGGTGTTTATCATTATCATCTTCCTTCTTAGAACTGCTTTTGCTGCAGTTCATTAGTTTTGATATGCTGTGTTTCATTTTAATTTGTTTCAAGATATTTTTTCTTTTTTTCTTTTGCACATTGGTTGTGCAGGAACATGCTGTTTCATCTTTACATATTTGTAAATTTTCCAATATCCTTTTGTAATTGATTTCTAGTTTCATACTATTGTGGTTGGAAAAGATGTTTGATATGATTTCAAGCAGTTTAAATTTATTAAGATTTGTTTTGTGGTCTAACATATGATCTATCCTGGAGAATGTTCCATGTGTGCCTCAGAAGAATACGTATTTTGCTGCTTTTGGATGAAATTTTCTGTTAGGTCCATCTGGTCTATCATGTAGTTTAAGTCCAATGTTTCCCTATTGATTTTCTGTCTGGATGATCTGTCCATGAATCAAAGTGTGGTGTTGAAGTCCTCTACTATGATTGTATTATTGTGTATTCTCCCTTCATTTCTGTTAATATTTACTTTATATATTTATGTGCTCCAATGTTAGGTGCATAAATATTTACTATTGTTTTATCCTCTTTGTGAATTGACCTCTTTATTATTATATAATAACCTTCTTTGTCTTTTATTACAGTTTTTGCCTTAAAGTCTATTTTGTCTCATGTAACTATAGCTACCTCTGCTTTCTTTTGGTTTCCATTTGCATGGAATATCTTTCTCTGTCTCTTCACTCGCAGTGTGTATGTGTCCTGAACGCTGAAATGAATGCATTTCTTGTGGCTTCATTCACTCTCCATTTCTTTGCAGCCAGAAGGTAAATTAGGCCTGCCAGATTTAGCAAAGAAAAATACAAGATGCCCAGTTAAATTTGAATTTCAGATAAACAATGAATTTTTTAATATATAAATGTTCCAGATATTGTATGGGATATACTTACGGTAAAATAATTTCAAGTCCTCTAATATTCTAATTTTTCCTTATCTGAAAACACTTGATTAGGCTGACAAGCATCAAACCTAGCCCGATTCTTTCTGTGCAGCAAATTTGTATCTGGCACAGATCTACTGAGGAGAGTTCTTTTCCTATTTTACATATTGGTTTTCTGCAAATGCTGCAGTGCTCCGGAAGCCCTGCTTTTCCTCTTTCCTCCTCTCTTTACAATGTTGGAAGGAACTCCATATCCTAGGATATTATCTGAAATTGCCCTTCCTTCTTTTACTTCCTTTTCACCACCTTGGGAAACTTCCTGTTCTCCGGGAGATCAAGTTTCCAAAAGGATGGAGTACAAATAATAACTACATATTGAATGTTTACTATGTCTCAGGTATTGTCCTTAGTGTTTTGCATGAATTAATTCTTCTAATTTAATTTCAATGCTACTCTTTAAGGATAATATTAAATGAACCCCATTTTTCAGATGATAAAAACAAGGCTTCAGGAAGTTAATGACTTGACCAAACAGTAAGATGACAGCATGGGGTTCAATGTCATGTTCATTTGTCCCTGAGTTCAAACTTTAACTTCTACATAATTTCCACATCTCTGGGCCAAAAGGAAGCTGTGCAATAGATAAAATGTGTCTTCCTACTTTTGTTCTCCCTCTCCGTGAGGTTACACATGGATAGCCCACCGTTTTCCTCTTAATCCAGATGCAAAATCTGTTTTATGAATAAAGTCTCTACCAGATTCTAGAAATATATTTTATTGCCATTTTTATTTTGTTTGTTATGAGTTTTTCATCTACTATATTTTCATGGAGTTTTAGTAGAAATTTGGGACAGCTTTGGACAAGACTGATAGCCAGTTTCCATTTTAATCTGTAGGACCAAATTTCATTTTTGACTCTTCCATTTCTCAGGTGGCAAGTTTTACTTGTTCCATTTTTAAGCCTAGGGGATAGAACTATATCTAGTGTCCTATCTGTATCTATTACATAGTCACCTCTCCCAATTCTTTATCAAATCCACTTTTATATTGTTTTCCTTCTTGCTTCAAATTAAGTCTGACATCTGTATTTTCTTCCTTATCCCCTTGATCTTTTTGAGGTGGTATCTTTACAAGATAAGTTACAAATAAGTATAATGCACTGCTTTTATTAAAATGGAGATTCTCAGAAGACTTAAGAAATGTGGAATCCTTCACTCTCCAAAAATCCAAGGCCATCTCTGTACCCTTGGCAGGAGAGCACCATCAGTCTCCTCCTTCTGATCAAGTGGTAGGTGCTGTAGTTCTATGGCAACATCACATTAGTTCTTCTCTGCTTTTGTCTTTCATTTCATCCCACACTAGGTTCAAAATTATCTTACAACATAATACTTTCCAGATATACGGCGATCTATTCCTTCATTTCCTGTTATATTTTTTGTATATTTCCATTTCTTTTAAATATACTTACCTTTCAGTTGTCATTTTTCATTCTTGATCCCTACTCTGTCAAAATGAAATACCTATGAAATTTAACTTTGCCATTTTGTGCTTTCTTCCTTCTCTTTATTGATCTCTGTCCCAAATGTGTTGGCATGTACACAAGGTGGCTATAGCCTTATTTCTGAACATATTTTTTTGTCTGAGAGCTCCTCTGATACTTCACATGATGTTCCTTTTTTTTTTCCCGACCTATTGTCCTCTGTGACATCTGCTTTTGCAATTTTATCTGGGATTTTCTTCCCTCTCCCTAAAAATCAATGCTCAGGCCAGGATGCTCCTGCCAAACACATTCTTTCCAATCTTTGTGAAGTTTCTCCAGGCCTGTAGGAATCCTCCTTTAACTGATTAAAGTGGTGAGTTGTTTTTTTTTTTTTTTTTCCTGAAACTTGGAAAACTAACTGCCGTATGATTTCCTTGGCTCTCCCAGGTTGAGGTCATATGTAAAGATCTCATATTACTTGTGACCTTGATCTCACCCTGAAATCATCTACTACATCCCTTTTAGTTAAGGGGCCATTTATACACCCTTTTGTTTTAGGAAGAAAAGGGGAATGGCTGCCTTATAGAGCTGAATATAAAGAGAGAACAAGTAAAAATAAACAAACTTAAGAAAAATTTCACTAACAACACTGCATTGTACATCTAAAATTTGTTAAGGGGATAGATCTCATGTCAAATGTTCTTACTGCAATAAAAATAAATAATAATTATCAGCTTTAAAAAAGGAAATTCAAGCATCAGAGTGGTGCTTAAGAGCATCAGTACTTATGTTAGAGAGGATTGAATTTGAGTTCATGTTTTGCTTTTTACTAGCTAGGTGACCTTAGACAAAGCACTTTACCTTTCTGAGCCTCAATTGCATCCATTTGTAAATATACATAGTGATAGTAACATCTAATAGAGATGTCAAGAGAAATATTCTAAATAGTGTATGTAAAGTGTTTTGCATATGGCAGAGATAATATCTGAAATGTGGTAAGTGTTCGATAAATGTTACATGCAATTTTAAAAACATTATGTTATAAATGCAGTACCTATAGTCATAAACGAAGGCAACTTTTCTATTTTTTGACCATGCTCCATTTTGCCTATATATTGACATACTTACATAGTTATAATTCAATCCAAATAAAATTGCATTGTTTTCTCATATTCCCACAAAATTTCATGATATTTTAAAATACATGCATCACACGTTCATTGAGGAGATATGAGATAGTTTATTTAAACATTCCCCTATATATTGAATATCTACAAGAAGATTAACATTTTTTTGCATTTAATCCCCTGATGGAGATAGCTTTTTCCTTTGGATTGGTTCTTTGGGAAGCATTTACAGGTATGAAATTCCATGGTCATTGATGTTCGTTAAAAAGTATTCATGAATAACCTTCTGAAAGTGTTACATAATTTTATCTTCCCATTCACAGTGTAAGAGTCATCATCTCAATCCCTGCCAGTGCCAATTAATCACTATATTAATATTTGGGTAAATTCAGAAAGTGGTATAAATTTAAATATAGCTTTTTTATCTGATTTCTCTCTTGGCCAGAGAACTGAGAAGGACCCTGTGACATCAACCCAATGCCAGAACAAAAATTTGTTGTTGTTGTTTGCATTTTTTAATATGTTAGGGCAAATTGGTTAATAAAATTATACGTTTTAGGTGTACAATTCTATAATATATCATCTGTACATTGTATTGTGTGTTCACCCAAGTCGAGTCTCCTCCCATCACCATTTATCTCCCAGGACAAAGCTTTAAAATGGCCCTATATATGGTGAGGCAGGCACTCACAGAGAGCCAGTAGAGTTTGATTTGGATCAATCATCCCTGAGGGCTCCTATACACTGAATGTTTGCTCCCACGCACCACCTACCCCCAAGTTCATATGAAACCTAATTTCCCGTGTGATAGCACTTGGAGGTGGGAACTTTGAAGGTGATTAGGGCATGAGGGTAGAGCCCTCATGCACAGTATTAGTGACCTTATAAAAGAGGTCCCAAAGAGTTCCCTTGCCTCATTCTGCTATGTGAGGAAAGACAGCCACCTATGAAGCAGAAAGCGGGCTCTCTCCAGACACCAAACCTGCTGGCACTTTTATCTTGGACTTCTCAGCTTCCAGAACTGTGAGAAATAAGTTTCTGTCATTTGTAAGCCACTCAGTCTATGGTAACGTGTTACACAGCCCAAGTAGACTAAGATATAGGCAGTTTGGAAAGAGGCACCAAAAATAATTTCCCCCCTTTGTCCAGGAATTATGTTTATAGAAATCAAGTCTGATTTTTATAATATCAAAAAAATCTTAAGAATTCGGGTGTCCAATAGAAAGAAAATTATTAAACACTCTGTGGTACAGACATACAATAGACAACCAGGAAGTCAAACATCCTGCTTAGAAGAATATTTTAATGACAGGGTAAATGGGGGAAGGAAAATAATAACATAACATTATAGATGCAATATGACCTCAGTTTTGAAGAAAAAAATGCTAAGATAAATTGTGAAAAGTGATATGCCAAAACAGTACTTGTAGATTGCTACTGAGTGGTAAGCTTATATTTGTCCTGTATTTTAATGTTTTCTAAATTATTCTAAGTGCTGGTCTATTACATTAACAATCAAGACAAGTTAAAAGAAAGAAGAAGGAAAGAAGGAAAGAAGGAAAGAAGGAAAGAAAGAAAGAAAGAAAGAAAGAAAGAAAGAAAGAAAGAAAGAACACCCTGGTGTCAAAATATCAGTGTGTTCATATGGAATTTGAGGCAAATAACTTCTAGACTCAGTCTAAACTTAGTACTTCTTTCTCCTTCATCAACCTTGACTCCATTGTACTAACCACATGTACATCCAACATCCCCATTTGACCTGTCTTTTTTGGAATATGGATGCTGTCTTCCTCATTTGTAGATTCCATCTCTGACTCCATCTAATGTCTAATAGAGGCCCTCATACAAAATTAGAGATTGCTCTTCATTCATTCATTCACTCATTCATTCAGTAATTTAAGACAGATTTATTTAGTCCTTAGTATCCCAGGGACTAACAAAGTAGGATTTTTCTCCTCAAGTTGCTTAAGTAAAACCTGAAGGGATTGTTGATAAATTATAGTTCCAGGAAGGAGACAGTAACAAGGAAGAATTCCTGGCTCGGCCACGCCAATCAAATTACTACAATGTCAGCTTCCGCCCCCAGCCCCTACTGCTCTCTGGTATTAGAAGGCCGCCCAAACTCCCTTTGATGAACCCGTTTATACCAGACTCATCTTTCCTGATGCTGAGGCTGAGGCACTGCTGCTGGGCACTCCAGCATCCTCTGATACTGCCTTCCTTTCCCATAGTCTTTGTCTCGCCTTCCAGGCTTAGCTTATGCAATAAGCAATACTGCATTGGTCTCACCAGATGCTATTTCTCCATTTTTGGTCTCTCCTTGTTCTTTTCTCCTTTTTTTTCTCCCACAGGCCCAGGAAAACCTGAGGCCATAGAAATAGGTAGAGATGCACACCCCTGCCTCAGGTGTAGGAGCCATCATCCTTAATTCTGCTGCCTCCACAGAAATAGAGAATTTATTCACAATGTTTTGCTCCATCACCCAGTGTGAGATTCCCCATCATTTCTCCCAGTGCTGGACAAGTTTTCCTTACTTGCCTTTTCTACCCTCAAAACTAGCCCATTGGAAGTGATGCCCATCTCTAATTCCCTGTGTTCACATTTTATGAAAGGTCATTGCTTATAGGAAAGTCACCACCAAGGTAGGTAGCAGAAATGAAGAAACTCAAGGGTGATGGCAGTAGCACAACAGAATGGATCCACTGGAGAAAAGTCTCCACAATAAATTCTTTCAAATAGCTTATTTTGGTCTTCCTGTTCTCTTTGATTTGATAGGGAAATTCTAATAAACACTGCTATTCCATAAATTTAGACATTGAGTTATATCAGCAGCAAGATGAAAATGTATCATCTCCCCCTCTTCTATTTGACAGACTCAGAAGATTTCTGGATGGAAAAGAGCTTCAAGGTCATCCACTAAAATGTCTTGTGAGATCATTGAAATTCCTCTGCAACATCTCAACAGATGGTTCTTTCATCTCTACTTGTACCCTGGAGAACGGGGACTCTATCACCTTCCTGGGCAACCCATTCTATCTTTACACAACTTTGGAAGCTAAAATGTTTTAATTCCCAGTGAGTAAAAACTATTTTCCTCATGCTTTCTTCCCTTGGCTCTAATTCAAGCTCTTAACGTGGGACTGAATGAATCTAATTCCTTGTCCACATGGAAAGCCTTCTAGTGCTCCCAACCTTCTGATTTATGCTAGACTCCTTTCTAATTCTGATATTCTCATTAGGGTATTATAGAAAAAAATAAAAATGTACATAATCTAATTTTCCTAACAGTGTCTGGGAGATAACAGGAATAAATCATAATAAAGCAAATTGATTCATTCATTTTATTCATACAACAAACACCAACTTCTCCTTGTTCTAAACCTAGTGCGAATATTTGGGGACAGAGATGAATGAGGTTCGCTCCTTGTTCTCAAGCAGTATTCCACTGATAGGTGGTTTGGTTTTAATTCCTGCACTATCTCTCAATATTTGAAGGACCTTGGACAAGTCACTAGGTTTCATTTTTGTCATATGTGAAATACAATATTAATAGTACCTACTTCATAGGGTTGTGAGAATTACATGAGATGACCCACATAGAACTCATTAAAGGGTCAATGAATGCTGACTGTCATTGTTAGAAGGAACATGTGAAAGAGAAATGAGGTCAGTTTCAATATTGTGCATAGATTAGCTAAAATCGGAATGTGCTACAATAACAGAGTGAGGGGAACCTAGTCAAGACCTTGTGAAGACCTAGAAGAGCAGGTTTTCAGTGTTTTTGTTTGTTGTCTTTTGGTTTTTGGGTTTTTTTTTTTTGTTTTGTTTTGTTTTGTTTTGAGCTGAGTTTGGAGAGATGGAGGAATTAGGTAGGTGAAGCTGGAGAGGAGTGTTCAAGTCAGAGAGAGCAGGCCATGAAAATGTATGAATCTGTGAGATCCCAAAAGGTATTCAGGGAACTACAAATGATCCACAATGTCTGGAGCACCTGTGTACTGTGGCAACCAATGAGACCAAGGAGTTTCTAGGGGTCATTAAATGAAAAACCTCGTAAGCCAAGCTAGGAGAAAAAACTTTGTCCAATAGGTCATGGGGAGCCAATGAAGGATTTCATGTGAAAAGATGACATCTGTGTTGTAAGATCTCTCTGGAAGAGGATGAACTGAAGAGAGGCCAGCCAGGAGGAATAATGAATTCCTCAGTAGGTGGGTTAAGCTCCTGCTTAAGGCGCTAATAATACAGGGGTGAATGAGCCTGCATCAGCTGTATGATTTATCCAGAATTTTGTAAGCAGTGAATATAAAATTCTTTTAGTATCAGCATATGTATAAGCTTTGGGTTTTATAGTTTGGTGTTATACTGATTTTGATTTACAGATAGCAACACAGGGACTGCAATACCTAGAACACTTAAAAATGCATTAGAATAGATGAGCATTAATAAGGGCTGGTATTAAGGCAACAGCATGGAAGACAAAGGCAAGGGGCAAAGTTCAAGGAAACAACAATGACCGTGGAATTCTCCCCCTTCCCTTCCAAAAAGGCAGACCAAGGACTAGACTTTTCTCAGCCCAAAGTCTTTCCCTGGAATTAATACAGCATGACAACACAGTTGCCTCTAACAAATTAACTTCCAGTGTCAAGGATGTATTCTAAATGTAGCTTTATCATCTTTCTGAACATAGTTGTCCAAGATATTCTCTAAATCCCTATTTATTCATTTTTATTCATTTACTTATCAAATATTACTAAGCTTTACCATGAAGTGAAAAGTGCATTAGGTCTGGAGTACATGAAGCAAACCAGAAAGATGTATTGCCTGATCTTAAGTTCAGGAACATGGATAGATATCAAATTAAAATACCAAAATTCATCATTTAAGGACATTTGTGATAGAAACTACTTTCTTTCACAGCCAATTCTTCAAAAAAAAATTAACTTGATATCTAGACATGACCTTCCATCCATTTTTCAACCCATTCTATCTGGCTTGCTCCTTTAAAATTGCCTTTGATAAGATGATTAATAACCACCTTGTCACAAATCCAATGGACAATTGTCAGCCGGCACATTGCTTGAAATGTCAGCAACATTCAGCACTTCTTCCTTCTTGAAACTTTCTCTTTCCTTAGCTTCTGTAACAACACAATCTCTTCTTTCACCCCTTTGCTTCTGCTTCTCAGTGGCCTTTGCTGACTCTTTTTCATTTGGGGCTTCTTGGATCTCTTCTCATGATGCCCTTTCTTTCCCTAAGCGAGTTTATCTATTCCCATGGCTTCACATAGTCATTATGTATTTCAAGATTCCCAGACTTAAATTTCTAGCCCTAATTTCTTGTGACCTAAATATTCATATAACCCAACCAGTTACCTTATACCTCCACTCAGATGCCTCATGAGCACCTATCTCAATCATGACAAGTCCAACACTAAATTATTGGACTCTTGACTCTTCTTTTCCCAGATATGTTCCTGTTTTGGTGTTACCAGTCTCATTAAATGGTATAATAAACTACCCAATTGCTCAAGAAATTTAAGTGTCAACCCTAACTTCTCCATTATCTATAAAACATCTCTCCTCTTCATTTCTCCTTGCCCCACCTTAGCTTAGGCCACCATTATCTCTCACCTGAACTACTGGGATATATTCCTACCTTATCTCTCCAAAGTTGTTACTAGTATTTCCTTCCGCAAATTTTCTGTGACCAAATGTTTAAACCACACACACACATACACAAACACACCTTAATCATGCCACTTCCTGTTTAAAACTCATTAATGATTTTATCTTGCACTGAGGAGCTAGTCCAAATGCATGACCTTAGCTAGTCCAAGGTCATGCTAGTCCATGACCTTCAAGGCCTAGCATGATTTGAGACATGACTAACCAGCTCGGATCTATTTTTGTGACACTCTTATCTCCATGTTCTAACCATAGAAATTTTTCAGTCCTCAAGCATTCTAAAGATGATCTCCCATTCCTCAGGGTTCTTATCTATGGTCTTTCTACTCCTTGGACTATTCCCTACTGTGTGCCAGTTCATGTCTATAATACCACTTTCTGAAATAGTATCTATTTCCTTGGGTATTTACTGTCTTTTCCCTCCCACTAAATGTAAGCTCCATATAGCAGGGTCTTAGACTGTTTAGTAACTGTTATGTTATCAGCACTTAGTAGTCTCTGGCAGAGTGTTCAGTGAATATTCACTTAATGATTAATTAGTTCATCATCAGGCTCCTGATTTTGTTAGTTTTCTGTATTATGGGCTCTTGTTGTACCACCTACTTCACTGATGTAATTTTACATTTACTAATGATGAAAATAGTGGTTATGACTGAGCAGGACTTTGAAGGACTAATGAGGTGTCAAGTCACCTGACCACTTCTAGCTCCTAATTATCTACTGAAAAGAAAAAAATAGAAGGATGAGGTAGGATGGATCTTCTTTTAGATTCTTTTGAGCTGTAGAATTCTAAGTTTAGGCAATTCAGGATTCAAGATGCAATAGGTATTTAGTTGCTGAGAGGTGCCAAGGGACAGAGAAATGAGCACTATGTTAGGAATAAGGGACTCTGATTGCAATTTTAAAGGTTAGTGTTAGCTGTGTGACATTTGCCTTTCCATACCACAGCAGCTTCTTCTATGAAATTAAAGAAAATAACACATTGCCAAGTGTATTAGTCAGGGTTCTCCAGAGAAAGAAAATTAATAGGATGGATATATATATATATATATATATATGTATATATATATACACACACATACACACACTATTTATTTAAATCAGGTTTATTATTAGGTATTGGCTTCTGTGATTAGGAGGCAGACTCCTATAATTTGCCATCTGCAAGCTGGAGACCCAGGAAAACTGGAAATGTGGTTTGAAGACCTGGGAGCAAATATTGTTGATTCCGGTCTGAGTCTGTGGGCCTGAGAAGCAGGAGCATGGAAGGCAAGAGATTTGTGACAAGTTTGAGCAGTCGGGCAGAGAGAATTCGATCTTCCTCCACCCATTTGCTCTGTTTAGTCCCTCAACAGATCAGATGGTGCCCACCCACAATGGACAGGGCCATTTGCTTTACTCAGGTCACCAACTCAAATGCTCATCTCTTCCAGGAACACTCTCACAAACACAACCAGAAACAATGTTTAACCAGGTACCTGGGCATCCCCTCACCCAGTCAAGTTAACAAACAAAAGTAACCATCATATCAAGATGAGAAATAGAGTCCTGATTTTGTCTATTTTTTAGATATATTTCCATCTCTTATCCACCCCTTTTACCCAATATTTGTGTAATTAACGGTCACCATATGCAACACTGTGCTGGACATTGTGCTAGGCATGACAGATTCAAAGCTACATGAAATCAAGACCCTGGGGAGTGTAGGTTAGAGAAGGAATATTATAGGTAGTTTAGAATTCAATATTGTGAGGACAGGATAAAAATATGGGCACTACTCTGAGACTAGTGTAGTCAGAGAGGGTTTCTAAAGGAAATAAGAACTGAACTGAGTCGAAAGAAAGAAAGAAAGAAAGAAAGAAAGAAAGAAAGAAAGAAAGAAAGAAAGAAAGAAAGAAAGAAAGAAAGGAAGGAAGGAAGGAAAGAAAGAGAAAGAAAAGCTGAGAAAACTGGGAAGGGAGATTGAGAAGGACATTCTAGATCTGTGTGTGTGTGTGTGTGTGTGTGTGTGTGTGTGTGTGTGTGTGTGTGTGTCACAGAGAGAGGGAAGGGGGCAGGTTGGATACAGCAATAGGAGCAGGAAGATGTGGTGTGGGCAGGAGCTACAAACAATTCATTGTTGCTGGATCATGAAGGGAAAGCTGGGAAATGCTGAGAGCTGGAGCTGGAGATGTAAGCTGAAGCCAGGTCACAGCAAGCCTTGGGTGGCTTGGGCTTTATCCTCTAGATAACTGGGAGACAATAAGGTTTTTAAACAAGAAAGGGAGGGTGTAGTGTTCAGATTCAGGTTTGAGAAATGTCATTCTGGTAGCTGTATGGTATTTGGAATGGATATCGTCAAGATGAGAGGTTTTTACCTAGCTGTCGACTCTACATACCCTTAGGCACCATTTCATTGTGTGCTTCTGTCCACATATATAATCTGAAATTCGAGTAGGGACCTTAGAGATCATCTGTCCGACCCTGATTCAAATTAGAATCCCCCTGCCAAGTCCTAGGCAAGTCGTTCCTGTACACATGCACACGAACCGGCCCATTACCGTACTGCACGCAGACAGCTCTCCAGACGTGCAGACATTGGCAATTGGCCATGGTTTTATTTCCCCAGACACCTAGTGTAACACAGCCACTGCCTGACAGATCTAATCACAGGCGGGGTCTCTTTCACAGTCACCCCCGAGTAAAAGGCTCAGTGTATTCCCGAGGATATGACTAAAACATACAAATCAATTGCCCTTTTCTTCTCTTCTTTTTTGACCCCATTTTGAATACAAGTATGAGGTTTGATAACAGTATCAGGAGAGGAGGAGGACTTTGTTCATCTGGGGACTCATCAAAAGAAAAAAGACTGCATGCAGATAGAAGTGCTCAGCCTTGCACCAGCCTCAAAGATTGCCACAGCTGCTTCGGAGAGCTGCCAGGGAACCCAGTCTCACTCTCAATGTCAGTGCGCAGATGGGAAAAGCATCCAGCACCTTCTCCTCACTGCCTTTGCCAGGGCTTCATCATCACTACACTGCTTCTTGCTGTTCTCTGCCTTTGCTCCTAATTTCCAGCCTCTGGGCCCCTGTTTATACTTTTCCCCTACCTGAGACACCTTATGCCAATTCCATTCATTTAACTTCGGTGTGTCTTTCCAGCCCAGCCAAAGAGTCTTCTCGTCTGTGAAGTTTTATTTGGGTGATCTCTTCTAAAATTTTTGTATCACTCCAAGTGTATCTTTAATGGTACTCATCTATGTTTGCCTTGCATTATGATTATTTATACTCACATCTCATCTCTTCTATGCTGAGAGCTGCTTGAGGGCAGGAGCAGCCTCTGTGCATCCTACAGGATGGCCTCGGGCTTGGCATATGGAAGGCACCGGATCAAAGTTTGTTAATTAAATAGGCAAAGTGGAACTGGAGCTCACAGATATTAACTGACCTAATTTTTGGCCTGTAGGGATAAAATTTAATCATGAAAAGAACTCGAAGAAGACCTACTTGTTCCAGAAAGAGGCTAGTTAGAGACTATATTGGGGGCTTCCTGTTTTCTTGCCAGGAAGCAAAATGTTATTCCAAGAGAGGTGGTCCCCAAGGCCAGGCATCCCTGTATGCTAGGTCAAACAATATCATGCGGAAGCCAGGACACACATGTGTTTTGGAGGCAGACAGATCTGTTTGGACTCTTGAGTCCTACGTTAACAGCTCTGTGGCCATGGGAAGTTTATCTCACTCCATCTAAAAAGCAGGAAGCGTTGACCCTGCCCCCGGGGGAATATCACGGCGGCAGATGTGCAAAGAGCCTTGCACAGTGACTACCGCATTGACACCTCTTAACAAATGTTGATTTCTTTCTATTTCATTTTCCTTCTTCCTCCCCTACCATGCTCGTAATTCAATTTTTATTGCATACAGAGATGCTTATTAAAGAAGACATGCTATACTTCCATTTTCTGACTATTCAGTTACTGGGGAGTGGGCCTATGTTGCCATGTTTGTGTCTGTGAAACCATCCACTGGCCTGAGCTGAGTGGAGTGGGAATTCTTTGCCTTTTTCGTCCCTCTCAAATAGAAATTTGGAACTGAAGCCTTCAGTTTCATTGACTAACTGAAACACTTAGTCAATGATTAGGATTTTCTTAGACATCAGGTTATATAGAACCAGGTCAGAAAGTCTGGATGGTTGATCAAAGCCACTTATGATCCAAAGTGGTAAATAAATCTTCTTCATCCCTTTGGCATATTCTCTACTTGGAGTCTGAGCTCCAGTTCTCATTACTTCCTGCCTGGACAACTGACTATTTCAGTTGAATCCAGGTCTCAGTTTTTTTATGCCACCTGTTTCCATCAGCTTTTCTGCAAGAGTGAGTTTTTCTAGAATCAAATCTTGTGAGGCCTCTCTCTGCTCTACACTCCTTCCATGATTCCCATTTCCCTTCAGCATTGTTTTTAAACTCTTCCAGAGAAATACTCATGAGGATAGAGCAGGTATTTACAACTATGTGGTATGGCATCAGAGGTAGAAGGGATGGAGGGGTCTGTCTCATCCGAAGTCTCTTGTGCTGCAGGTTATACTCATTGCCAATGATCTACTTGTCAATCTTTTTCACTCTCTCATGGTATGAGATTCTCCAATCAAACAGAACATTAGAATAGAATAGAATAGAATAGAATAGAATAGAATAGAATAGAATAGAATAGAATAGAATAGAATAGAATAGAATAGAGATAGATAAGGAAGTGGCTAATGCAGTCATGGAGGCTGGGAAGTCCCCCAATATGCCATCTGCAAGCTGGTGGCTCAGGGAAGCCAGTAATGAAGTTTAAGTTAAATCCCAAATGTTTGAGAACCAGGGAAGCCCTTGGTGAACAAGCAGACCTTATTTTAATTGCACTTTGCCTTATTGTATTTCACAGTTACTGCATTTTGATGAATATCGAGGCAAGATGCTATACGAGCAAAATGATTATGACTTGCTGAAGGGTCAGATGGTATTTAGCATTTTTCAGCAATGTAGTATTTTTAAATAAGGTATGTACATTGTTATTTCAGACATAATACTATAGCACACTGACTAGACTACAGCACAGTGCAAACATAAATTTTATGTGCCTTGGAAAACCAAAAAGTCTGTGTGATTCACTTTATTGCACTATTTGCTTTATGGTGGTGGTCTGGGACAGAACCTATAATATCTTCAAGGTATGCCTGTAATTCCAAGTCCAAGTGCAGATGAAGACCTATGTCACAGCTCAAATAATCTGGCAGAGAGCCAATTCTTCCTTCTTGCACCTTTTTTTTTTTCCCTATTCAGACCCTCCAGAACTTACGTGAGGCCCACTTGCAGGGGAGAGCAATGTGCTGTACTCTACTGATGCAAACGCTCATCCTGTCTGGAAGCAGCATCACAGACACATCCCTACTGTTCAGTCAAATATCTGGGCACTCTGCGTCCCAGTCACGTAAAACTGACCATCGCACAAGGAAATGGTGCTACATTATATTTTCTTTTGCTTTCCTTTTTCATTCTTTTTGGGGGAGGGGGTGTTTCTGGGGATGTAGGGCAAAATATACAATGACAGCATTTATTGGAGTCCTGTGACAGTCCTGGTTTATAATGTCATGGTATATTAATAAATGGGCCAACTTTCATTTTCAGTGAATAGGAACTACTTTCATTACTGATTTGGATGATAAAGTGTATGGTCGCTCTAGAGAAACATGACTGATAGTGCTCTTTGTTTTCCTATTACTGCTGGAAATTTCATGACATGTAAATGGACTAAGGGGCTCAAAAACAGGATTCCCATAATTAATCCTCATCATTCAAATGTCAAACATCACATTGTCACAATAAAATATTCAATTCTGTCTTCTATTTGTTCATAGAATTGTTCATGTGAATTCCTCCAGATAACCAAAATTTGTGGGCCACTTTTTCATCATCGAGGAGAACAATGAAATCTTCCACGTTCCAGGTTCCCTCTGTTTATGTTTCTCCCCTCTTCTGTGACAAAAAGAGCTGTGTGGCCATTCATTAGAAAATCGCCACTCAATTATTTCTCTGGTTTAAATAAACATATATTCTGCAGAGTACGGTAAAGTTTTCAAATTCACATCTTGTTACATTTCAGCTTTATCTTAAGAAATGAATATTTGGACAACTCTATTTATTAAATAAAATGTATCAGTTTTTTATCCACTGAATATCCTGAGAAAAATTCCAGAGATTTTTTGGGGGAGGGGGGTGATGCATTCTCAGAGAATAATGCAAAGGTGACTAACATATTCAAGGGTGCACGGTGGTTTTGATGTTAGCCACTTTCACACCTGGGCACATGAATCCCAAGTGTATATGTGGGCATATTATTTTATACACAAAGAAGCTTATTTTAAAATGTATAGGTTATTCTTAAATGTTCACATTATGTCACTACTTTGAAGATAAACATTTTAATCCAAAAACTTTCAATCCAAAAGCAGTATAAGAAAGATATAGTGGCCACAAAACTGGCATCGGTGTTTTATACAGTTGGACATTAGAAAATCAGGTGAACTTCAGCTTTCCCAGCAGTTGTTCAAGAAGATATTTCTAGCACATTAAAAAGGAGCATGTGATGGCATCAGTTACTAACGGCACCCTTTTCAGGATGGCTGTCTCTTTTCGACCTTAACTGGATTTGGCCATATCACTCCCCGCCCCATTGCTTATATTTCACCTTCCAAGATGACTTTCAATATTGAACTCAAAAGAAGTGTTACACATATTTTGTTTGCTTGAAATTTTCATCATATTGATCCCATCTGAATTTGTTTTGGGGTTCCAAAGATTTAGATAATTGTCCTAGAAAATTTTCAGGATCATAAAATTAATGCCAAAACTTTGTCTTTATGCATTTATGATTCAAAGTTTTCTTACACAAGAGACACCAAAGTTTAAGTTCTTTGAAACAGAAGATTACGCAACAAAGTACCTACTTTAAGATGCATTGAAGCACAGACTTTTTAAGCTAGCTTCTGAAATAAAATAGTTGTTCACCAGTTTTGGTTGGTAAGTGCTACATTTTCCTCCTGTGAATTTCATGGTGAGGCCAGGCCATGGACTTTCGGGTGGTCAGTGATTTCAGGTTATGTCTAGATTTTGCTCATTTTGCAGAGTTTTACCACTTTGAAGTTCATACTTAACACTTCCTGTTTTTAACCACTGCTAAATATTCTTAAATTCAAGATCATTACACTTTAAAATAAATAAAAACAATAGGCTCTAAATCATACATTATATATATATATACACACACAGAAGAAAAGCCCATTTTTGCTTTGTAAAACCTGTATAATAAACAAAACACCTAAAGTACAATTTGTAGGATCAAGTAGTTGCTTGTTGTTGCTTTTGTATGATGTGTCGTCAAACTAATTTTGACATTTTTTTCTGTAAACAGATACTTTCAAAATGATCTGTCTTACCATGTCTTACCATGGTAAAATGGTCTTACCATGTCCCATGACCTTTTACCATATAGCTTTGGCAATATCTGTACCTAGTATGAGAAATAAGGACTCAGTATCATATGCAAGGTCCCTGCTCCCCCTTTCATACTCCACTGTTCATTCTCTGCTTCTCACCTCACTTTCTGGCTCCAACTGTCTGAGATAATGCTGTTGTATTAGAGGCCATGGAGGGTGTGGACAAGAGCATGGTCTGCAGAGGTGGACTGCCTGGGGAAAACTGAGATATGCTGCTCTCATGACCTTGGACACACTACTTTACACCTCGGAGCCTTGGTTTCTTTAGCTACAAAGTGAAGATAACAATTACATACCACTTGGGGTTACTGTGAGGATTAAGTGAGTTAGTACACATCATATGCTTAAAACAGTGCCTGGAGATTAAAGAGACTATATAGAGATCAGTTACTAATTCCCCTAGTGATCTAAATGATATATCTCTAAACCATCGTCCTTGGCTCTCTCCTGGGACTCTCTCAGTGACCTGTCCTGGTACTCCTAAGTGGCGCTGGCCTCCAGAGAAAGCCTTCCCACACTCCCAACTACCATTCCAACTACAGTATCAAACTGGATAGTCCATTCTCCCCTGCCCTTCCAGTGTGGAGCCCAGAGATATGCTCATTCCACAAATTCATTAAATGATAGTAGAGTTCATGCATCTTAGAAACAGCAAAAGAGCTACTGAAGAAAATTGGATTTCTTTGGATAGCACAGATGAAAGATGGATTTTCAAGATTACCTTTAAAAAAATTTGTGTGTACAAAATGGGGCACACATTTTGTACACACACATTTCCAAACAGTCCTTTAGAAAATTTATTCTCTCCTCCTTGAGTTACTGGCCTTGAACTCACCCATATTCACCTGGTGTCTCTTGGAGGATGGCTCACACTTGCCTCTTTCTAGAAACTGTGGTCATTCCTGGGAAGAAGCTGGCACTCTTCACCCCGCCCTCCTCAGGGTGTGCCTGGTTCCCTGAGGTCGAATGGCTCCTACTAACAAAGGTGTCACTGGTTTCTGATTCCTTTGGACTTAAGAGGTACTGTCAGTATTTTGGACCTCCATGTAGAAAGGAAGGGGCCTCTGAGAGCCAATTAAATTAGATTATGGCCCACCTATGCAGCTGTAAGACCCTTGACTCAGAAAGGGATAGGATTTGAAGCACTCCCTGGTCAACATGTCCTCTAACCAAAACTATAGCCCAGTCGCAGGTACCCCACTGCAGAGGTGCTTCTTTTCTGGAGCCTTAGTACTCCCATGAGCAGTTGTTTCTGAGCAGATCAGCCTTGGCTGGAGGGCCCAGGAGCAGGGGGCTATCCAGGCTCTGGAGGTTTGCTCTGAGAGTGTCACAGATGAAGGAAGCTTGAAGGGCAGTTCCATGCCTTACAGCTTCTCTTTCTATTTCTTAGAAATCGAGAGGTCTCATCTATTGTACCCAAGACCAACTAATTTCTGGAAAAGGAAGCCAATAATCTGTCAAGGAACTGGAACAAAACCTAAGCTTTGGTGGCCCTGATTTGTGCATCTTTAATCAGGGACTTGGTGTCTAAATGTTTCTCTTTTTTATCTTAGGGAATTTGAAGAAAAGGGGAGATGCTGGCGGAGGTATGATCCATAGCGTAGTATCCTTTTGTTCATTAGGCTCACCTTCCAGCCTAACTATTGCACTGCATCCCTTTTCTTTTCTATTTATTGCCTGCTCTCCTTCTGTGCATTTATAAGGGAGGAGGAGCAGGGGAAACTGGTGGGAGAGGCAGAGCACTTGGAGAGCAGGGACCAGCTGGCAGGCATTCCATTAGCCCAAGCCTGTCCTCAGAGTATGCTGCAAAGTGATGACCTGTTCTTCCTCCCAGGAAGTTCTCTTCCTTTTGAGACTGGGGAATATTTGGGGGCATTCCTGTGGCCTACCTTTTGGAAAGGGGCCTACACCTGGACTTCTTCCTTCTCTTCTCAAATTAGATGGGAGAGAGGGTGGCTTTCCCAGGAACACAGCTTTTGCAAGTTTTATGAGATCATGTGAAAGCTCTTGCTCTCAGTAGCATTCTACTTTGAGCTATCATGCTACTTTGCTTTCAGCATCCTCTAGCTCAGGTGTCCTGGGAGCCAGATGTCAGAGCTGAATAGCAGGGAAGTTTCCACAAAGCAGCTGACTCCTGTCCCTGGGTAATACAACCTCTATTCCTGTACAGAAGACCTCTTGAAAGTTACATTTGATGTTTTAACAGGTCAGGCTTGATTGTCTACCTGCCTGAATACAGATGTTTCAGACCCAGCCAGTCTGTTCACAGAAAATCAGGGCCTCACTGGGAGCAGGCACATAATAAGAAATCTGAATGTGTTGGTGAACTGAGTTGAAATGGGGCTTTCTCCTTGGTTGGAACTTTGGGAATTTGGATATAAAAGCAAACAAGAGCAACTTAAGAGTCGTCGCAATGTTCCAAGAGGTACCTGCACATATACCTGTCTCAGGCCTAGGTTAGAGAATACACTGTTTGAACTGTTGTACTTTTAATCTGCTTTGGAACTGGATTAAGAGTCAGGAGATCCTAATTCATGTCCCAATCCTGCTGTGTAACTTTGAATAATTTACTTACTCTTTCTGAGCTACACAGAGTTATTGTGAGGCTCAGATGAGATAATGTGTGTGAAATATCCTTGTAAACAGTGAACCACTATCAAAGCAAGACATTGTTATTATTATTAAAGTAATTAATGTGCAATGGATACATGATAGATGCATCCTTTAGAATTTTCTTTAGAAACTAGAGGTAGAAAAGCATCAGCTCCTCATATATTCTGGTCAACTTGAATCAAACTGTAATTTAAAGCTACATGGGTAAATGACTGAGCGGCATCGCATTGAAATATCTTCCTATAATTTTAAAAAGAAGCATAAATGTGATGTGGTGTTGCATGATACTAGAATGAGCACAGGACTTAGAGTTGCAAGTTAACAGGACTGCAGGAAACCCAGCCAGGTCTTAGGAGACCTGGAGAGCCTACTTCCAGCTTCCCTTCTCCACTGCTTTCCCGGGGACCACCTGGTCTCTCATCTCTACTTCTCCCCACTTACCTGCTCCAATCTCCCTTCAGTGGACAGGCTTTAATTGCCAGATATTCTAGAGTTTTGGTACCCACAATCTTTAGTTACATGTCCCATTGCACTAAATCTGGCGTCATCACCACACTGCTGAATGACATCTCCCTGGGAGGGAGACTGTGTGACCTGCTCAGCCCAGGTCAGTGGATACCTGTCCGAATGCCTGTGGCTGTGGGTGAGGGTTCCTGTCATAACTGCGGTTGCATCTTTTGGCCGTGTGCAGGGTAGTATCTTCAAGAAGAGGATGAGTAGAGCTGGGAGGAAACAAAGGTCTCCTTTAGAAGTCCACTAGTGATGCTGCCGGCCTTTCCATTCTTGCAAGCTCTGTTGCCTAAATCAGAGTTTAGAACTTCATTATTTACTTTCACTTTTTCCAATCAATCTGTAAGGTCCTCACAACAGGAGTCATAGATTGTTCTATTCTGTAATTGCTAGAATATCCAGAACCATGATGGATGTACTATAGGTACTCAGTCAAGACTTGCTGGTTAATATAAAGTCAATGCCATTCTTCGCATGCATACAGCACTTCACAGTGTACATATCAGTCTTCTATATCAATCCATTTGTCCCCACTGTAATCCTCAATTACTCTTACCTTCATTTTACAAATGAGACACAAAGCACAAGAATAGTGAATGGTGGAACCTGAATCTAATTTTAGACATGCAGTGTTCTAGATGTTTTAGTATCTTAGACATTTATTGGCCTCTAGATTATTCAGGAGTGTCCAACCTGAGGACCACAGGCCGCATGTAGCTCAGGATAGCTACGAATGTGGCCCACCACAAAATCATAAATTTACTTAAAACATTATAAGATTTTCTTGTGATTACATGTCACAAGGTATTTAATGTGTGGCCCAAGTCAATTTTTTTCTTCCAGTGTGTCCCAGAAACACCAAAAGGTTCGACACCCCTGATTAATGGAGATATTCTGGAGGCAGTTGGATCTGTACTCTCTAGAGAAAGGGGTGCACTAGAAATATCCACTTAAACATCATATGCATTCAAGTTACATATGTACAAGAGGGGTCTCCTCCAAAACGGATTATCTTCTGGAGGGTGGACCCCTTGTAGTACATCTTCCCCTGCTAGGTGAGTATTCTAGGAACCCATCTATATCAGTGTACCAGCTGGTGTTGTTGTGAGAGGCTGCATTCAGCTTCAATGAACTTTTTTTACAGACTTTTTTAATGTGCTTGCCCATTTCATAATGGGTCCATGTTGAGTATTCAGCAATTCTTAACCCCAAATGGCAGGACCCCCTGTGTCCCACCCTCTCTATTCACCCAATCTTGCCCCGAGCAACTTTTTTTTTGTTTGTTTTCCCAAATAAAACAAGTCCTCAAAGGAAAATGTTTGCTAATGTGGAAGAGGTGAAACAAAAAATTGCAGATGCTCTGAGAGGCATCAAAATCAATGAGTTCAAAATCTGCTTTGAGCAGTGGGAAAAATTGTTTCAATAGGTGTATTGCATCAAATGGAGAGTACTTTGTAGGTGACTGAAGTTTAAATATGTAAGAATAAATACACAAATTTTTGTAAATAAATTCTGTTTTTTTTTTGGGGGGGGGTTCTCCCATAACATGCATAGAAACAATGGCAGTGGATAAGATGTCTAGCAATCTACTTGTAGAGTAAGAACAGAAGATAACTCAGAACAAATAACCTCAGAAACACTAATATTTACTGATGATTGGAGGAAGAGAGTCCACAGGAGACCCCCCCCCCCAAAAAAAAAAAGAGACATCCCAAGATCTAAGAAAAACCAGAATGGGTGGCATTTTACGCAAGCCATGGGAAGAAGCTCTTCAAGAAGGGAATGATCATCCAGGAAAGCTGTCATTTAGAATGGAAGGGAAGATAAAGTGCTTCTCAGATAAGGTCAAATTAAAGGAGTTCATCATCACCAAGCCCTTATTATATGAAATGTTAAAGGGACTTATCTAAGAAAAAGAAGATAAAAAACCATGTACAATAAAATGACAGAAAACTCATAATTATTAACAACCACACCTAAAACTAAAACAAAAACAAAAACAGAAACAAACTAAGCCAACAATTAGAACAGGAACAGAAACGCAGAAATGGAGATCACATGGAGGGTTAGCAACAGGGGAGTGGGAGGAGGAGAGAGAGAGGAAAGGTACAGAGAATAAGTAGCATAGATGGTGAGTAGAAAATAGGGGGAGGGCAAGAATAGTGTGGGAAATGTAGAAGCTAAAGAACTTATGACACATGGACATGAACTAAAGGGGGGGAATGTGGGTGGGAGGGGGTGTGCAGGGTGGAGTGGAATGATGGGGGAGAAATGGGACAACTGTAATAGCATAATCAATAAAATATATATATATATTTTTTTTAAAGAAGGGAATGAACAACAAGGTCAAAGCCTTTCAAGGGCCAAGGGAAATAAGAACTGCAAAATACTCTGGCAATTACAGCAGTGTGGTGATCAGCGGCTTTGACTAGCGTTGTTAGGATTGGGGTAAGGGATGGACATCAGTCATCAGTGGAAAGAATGAAAAAGGGGTAGGAAGTGTAGAAGTAGGAGCAGTGCATTCAGCCAACTGCTTTAATAAGTTTGGCCCTGAAAGGGTGGGGGAGGGGGCAGAAAGATACAATTGTAAATACCGGTTGAGTGAACTCTTTTTTTAAAGATGGGAAAGATTTTTACCAGAAGTATATTTAAATTTGAGGGATCTGAAAGAGAAGGAAGAATGTGAAGGTGAATGAGAAAGGGCTGAATGGAGAAACAAGGCCCCCCCCCCCCCAGCGGAAGCAGGAAACCAGAGGTCCTCGTGAGATGCCTCAGGCAATTTGACAGAAGCAAAGAAAGAAAGGATGGATATTCAGGCTGCTAAATTTACTGGGGTGCTGGAGGCACTGAGGAATTTTTGCTCTTCCTTTTCTCCTGTGTAAATGAGAAACAACGACATTTGTTTCTCAAGAACAAGGGAGCCCTACCAGTGTGGGGTGGCTCAGTTGGGCGGCATCCTCCAAAGCAAAAGATGGGAAAGATCATTGGTAAGAATTCCAGTTGGGGCACATCCCTGGGTTGCAGGTTTGGTCCCCTGGGGCAGACAACTGATCCTATCAATGTTTCTCTCTCACAGTACAGGTTTCTCACCCTGTCTCTCTCTCTCCCTTCCCCTCTCTAAAGATAAATAAATAAAACCTTAAAAAAAAAAAAAAAAAAAAACAGAATGAGGGAGGTGGTAGCTCAGAAGCTCAGAGATGATTTTGTTTTGTTAGTGGCAGTGAAACTACCATCACTGCCAGCCTCTTGCCCAGTCCCTGCTTGTCCTTTACCCTCTTTAATTCATTCACTCATCATTCATACAACAATCGTGGCAGGCCATGGGATGTGTGTTGGGAGTGCAAGATGAAAAGCACAATGGGCATTGTGTAGGCACGGATGGCCACAGGGGAAGGTAAATGTACCTGACCCATAATAGGAGAGGCCCAGTTACCTTGCCCTCTGGGATTTGTACTTTAACAAAGTGAGCCACATAGTTACTGTACATCCTAATTAGTCTAATTTTTAGACACAAACACATTTCATCATCCATGAAATAACATTTTCCTTTCTCCATCCCAACAGAACCCAAGTCTCTCTATTCAAGCATATAGTTCTCCTTGAGTTTCTGGCACAACAACCTGTCACCCCTATGGAAGGGACAGCCAATCACCCCCCAATGTCCATCTTTCTTTCCTCCATGGAAAAGGAATTTATCTTGGTCCAAGGTTACACTAGATAAAGAATACTTTCCCTAGTTCACTTCCTGATTAAGTAAGGCCATATGCCTAAGTTCTGACCAGTGGCAGTGAAGGAAAGTGATGTAGGTCATTTCCAGGTTGGTCCTTAAAGGGAAGGGACATGCCTGCTCTTCTCATTTTCCATCTTGCTGCCTGGAACGAGGACAAAGTGGTTGCTTGTTAATAATGGATGCTACAGAGGAGAAGGATGGAGCGATGCCATAGAAAAAGCCTGGGCCTCTTTGTTACGCTCTTCGTTTACTCCCCGGGACATTAGAAACAGCTGAGCTCTGTGTGGAGTCAGCAGCGGCCTCAGCTGAGGGAAGCTGGAGAAAGGTTGAGAGTCCATGAGGCAGTTCCCCTGGAGACCATGGTGATCCTGAGTCTCTTAGCCCTTCAAGTTGGGGGTTCCCTCGGGAAGCGAAAGGAATAGTACTAGGTGCCTTCGTGCTCATAATCACATTCAGTCCGCACAACACCCTTACAGAGTGTGCATGCTGCCTTCATTTTACAGATGTGAAACTCAGAGAAGTGAACTAAGGTGAGCAAATGCACAGGTGCTGAGCAGCATAGCTGGGGCATGCATTTCTGCAGGGCAGTCAGCTTTGTTCTTTCCCTTCCCTGGAAGGCACCTTATTGCTTCTGTGAGGGCCCCACGCTTCAAGGAGCTCAGACACTTTCATCAGCCCAGCTGTGGCCTTGCAGGAGCGAGAACTCAGTCTTCACTTCCAGACCACAACATCCTGTGGCCATGTGTCCATCACGCGCCGACACCTCGGAGCTCCTGCATGTACAGTGTTGATAGGGCCAAGAGGAGGGAAAGAGAACAGAAATGCCTCCAGGCCAAGAACCCTTTACAATGGAGCCAGGTGCTATAAATGTCTCCAAATGCATGGCCCTTCTCCACACAGGCACATCTGGAATGCCGTATAATCCCTTCCCTCTCCAACCCCCTCTTGCAGTGATGACTTCCTGGAGCATTTTAATGAATCACCATTATAAATAATATACTCTACCCTTTCTTGTAAAAAACAAACAAACAAACAAAAAAGCCAGAGGTTTCTGCAAAACCAGCAAATTACTCCAAATCATAATTTCACTGAAAACACTGAAAAAGAAAAAGGAAAAAAAAAAAAAAAAAAAAAACCTTCATACCCTGAGGTAGGAAAGGTTTCAGAGATTTATGTCTTTCCTTGAATACACAGATTTATAACAGTGGATAATGCACATTCATTTCATCCATATTTATACCTGAATTGATGCAGAATCTGGTATCCATTACTTTAATCTATGTAACTTGATCATCAGAAATCTGAACCATAATTTTAACACATATTACAAAGAGTTTCTTCTGGGCTTAAAGGAAAATGATGGCAGAGAAGAAAAGCCATTAAGAGCCAGCTGCAGTCACTTACCGGGGCTGCACTTCCTCCTGCGATGCGTGTGGGTCCCCGGCCCATTTCCCATCCCTTTCCTCCCGGACATTCACTCCCATTTTGAACCTCCAGCTCTAACTCCACCATGAATGGAAAGGAGAGAGAAGGGATGGGCAGGGCAATTTGGGGGAAATGCATGTAAGTAAATCTGTAATCTCATGGCCAACCCAGAGCTCACACGGAGGCAGTAGTAATGGGCCAGTAGTAGCCTCCAGTCACTTAGAAGAAGTGAAAAAATGCACGGCCTGATCAAAGCTTTCTTCTGACAGACAGTGGAAATTAAACCCAGATACTAGTTCTCATGCAGCATTGCTGGCACTCAGCACATGGTTCCTGTCCAACTTCTGAGCAGCAAACATTGGCCTGACTTAACATTCCAAATGCCTGTCCCTGGACGAAAGCCAAGTAGTGGATTTTTCTGAGACCCGGGCCCCAGGATCATATTGGGTGGAAGGAGAGGAAGAGCCCCTGGGAGCTCACTCAGGCAGCTGTGTCAGAGAACTCTCTTGAACCACCATCTCTGAGTTTTTCTAAAGTCATGTAAGGACCAGGAAGGCAGATCTTTTTGTCTGTTTTGTTCTCTGGTGTGATCAGGGTTGGCGCATAGTAGGTACTTTCATTTGTTGAATAAAGGGCCCCTATTACAAGCCATTCCAGAGCTACCAGTTGCAATGTGAGTAGATCTTGTACAATAGAACAGATGAAAACTATAGGAGTTCATGACACTAGGAGTATTGTTAGAAGGGAGTAAATGCAATTAAATCTATGATTATACTTTCTATTCTTATGTCTTCTAAACTCTTCCATTATTATATGTATGTCAAAATAATGTTCCATATTTTAAAAATACTTCAAGATTTTAAAGCTGACATTATTCAATGGTAGCAATCCTCTGATGTAATTGTAACTAATACCGTCCCCATTTCACAGATGAGGAAGTTAAGAAGCAGAGTTTCCATAACCTAGTAGCAGGAAGCACTAGGCTTTGAGCATTGCATCTTTGGATTCCTGGTGCCATGTTCTTTCCTGAGCACTGCAGCTGGTAAGAGGAAAGGGCAGATGAGTAAGGAGGGCATTTTAGGAGTGACTGGAGACAGCTGATCTGGCCCCGATCAGAACCTGGAAGGAGATCACCGACCCATAAGTCACTACTAGGGCTGCTACATGCGTTATTCTAGAACCTCCTGAGGATGGTCTTAGTTTTGACTATGTTGCAAAAGAACAAATTCCAGCCATCTGATCCTTCAGGTTAGACAGGACAATAATTTGACTTCATATTTCCCTGATGAAAACTGATTTTTAAAGGAGGAAACCTACCCCTAAAAAGGGAACAATAGAGTTTTTGCTTTATTGATATGAGTTTTAAATTCTTACTGTGAGAATGTCTAAGACATATGGATGCACATATATGTATTCCATATTCAATTGAATATGGAATATATATGATCTATAACTATAAATATTTAAAAATTACAACAAAAATAAATACTTATTGTCTTTTACCAAGAGAAGGCATCCTACGAAACTATGTCCTATAAACAGTTGGCCTTCTCCCAAGAGCCCCAGGAACCTGAGGATGGACACTGAGTTGTCCACGTACCGTGTTGCAGGTGCTGTCAGAGGCCTGCCGTGGATCACTCCTGTTCGTAGAAAAGGACACTCAGGGTTGGAGAAGAGTCTCAGCTGGGCTTCCACACACAGTGAGCTACTCAAATGCACTGGGCTTGAGCCCAGGTGCACGTGGGTTCACGGCCCAGGCCCCACCTCGTCAGCCCCATTCACATTCCCCCAGTTGTATCTGGAACATGGAAGAGTCTAAATCCTAAACAACTTGAAAAAGAAAGTTTCTTTAGCTGCTACCCGGGGATAGCGTCTTTAAAAATACGACTCTTATCTCTCCAACCAGATGTGAGCTTTGCCCACATCTTTGAACTTGAAATTTCTACTTTGTTGCAAATTTTTGGAAAACTTTCACACTCATCACATTTGACTGGGGGACTAATTCTATGATCTAGGCACTGCTTTCACTCCATCACCACAGAATAGATGACCTGACATTGAGAAAGACCAATGGCAGCCAAGGTCATGCTGTGAGACTGGGTTCACCCACATTCGAGTTCTGTGACCCAAACTGCAGCCCAATACCCCTGGTTACCTTTCACCTACTGAAATTGAAAGAACAGAATGTGTTACATTTCTCTTAGTCATTTTTATGTGACTCTTATGGGCTGATGAAACAGCAAGGTTTTATTGTGCATTTGCTGGGTACCCAGAACAGAGCTGTAGAATCAGATGACAGAGAACCCTAAGCCACAGCTCCTGCCCTCAAGGGATTAACAACAAGGCTGGGAGTTGGAACTGAAAACACCTGTCATATGGGCAAGGCTGGTCTGTTGCCCCTTCAATGTCCGTGAACCCCACCAGGTTTCCTGGGTCTCCACATTTTAGCGGCTTGGCTCAGGGTCTGGTATACAGCAGGCCAGAACTCTTGCACATGGCTGTGCCCACCTCTGCCACACCTACTGGGCACCTGTAAAACCATGGACATCTGCTCCACCCAAAGCCCTGAGTCTCCTCACTGATTCCTTACCTAGCAACCCACTCTATTCTATTCTTACAACCACTGATTTTCATTTTATCCTTTCATTTGTTGGATTTGAACTTGACCCACAGGATTCTAAAAATTTTGTTTATTAAGTCATGACTGCAGGCCAGTCAGTGTGCTAGATACTTCATACTTCCCCTTTCTAATCCCCACACCAACTAGAGGAAGCAGGAGAATTGTGCTCCCTCTGTTTCTGACTTGGAAATGGAGGCTCCAGGCAAGGTTAAGGAAATTGCCTGAGGTCACGGCCTACACTCTGAGCCTGAGAGCTCCTGGGGAAGTGCAGACAAACCTCAAATAAGGGGTGAAGTGTATTAATATTAAAAAGAAAAATTTCGGTAACATAATCTTGCTTTTCCCAAGATGTCAGTTATCTGACATAAATTTAAGGATGGCTCCCACATAAGAACATACTTTGAGACTGATAGGCCTGTGGATGTAAAAATCATCCAAATCTATAAAGAATTTTTATAAGACTTTATTTGAGCCAAAATTGATGACAATTGCCAGGAAGAAAAGGTCTAAAATGCTCCAGAGAATGACAGTTTTGCAGATTCTTTTGTGCATTTGGAATTAAGGAAGGAATATAAGGAAGTTTGCATGGAGGTGGGGGAAAGCAAGGCAGGGATTGGACTACAGAACAGTTAACAAGGTTATGTGCTCTTTTGAGGATGGTTTGACTTGGAGGGACATTACTTCTGCAATTTCAAAGATGTGTTAACTTGGATGTGCAAGAACAAGAGACCAGACTTGCTTGAAAACCTTTCACTAAAGGAGTTATGGGTGTGGGGTGTGACAACTCACTATCACCTGTCCAGTTAATATTTGTAGTTTATTGCAGCATGCCCTTTTCATCCAAAGGCCCAGAAAAGCATAAAATGGGAAAATAAACACAGTTTTTGATGTTACCAAGGAAGGATCTCTCTTTAAAAATCTCTTTAGTAGCTCTCAACTCCGTATACCAAAGTAACATTCATTACCTGCATTTACTATGTGCTAAGTCTTTATATGCAAATTCTCACAAAGAATTTCCCATTTTACAGAAGGGTTGTATGTGTGTGTACACATACACATTTTATAGACACGAATATACATATGTGTACATGCGCACTTAATACATAGGTGAAATAATTTGTCTGAGCTAATCTTGAAGTGACAGAAATGGCATTTGAACCTAGTTTTCCTTCCTTCAAACACTGTTGGGGTTCTAGCCAAGAAATTATTGCTTCTTAGCTTTGCTTGCCCATTGGAATCACCTGAGAGTTTATAAAAATCTGATTTTCGGGGTCCGCTCCCAGAAATTCTGACATGATTGATCTCAGGTGTAACCCCTACTTTAGGGCTCTAAAATCTCCCCAGACAATTCAAATGTACTCCAAAGCTGAGAACCTCAGCTCAAGTCATCAAAGCATGTATTAGTTTCTTATTGCTGCTGTGACAAGTCAGTACAATTTTAGTGATTCAAAAATAAGACTTTTATTATTTAGTTCCTGTAGTCCTGAGGTCCGAAATGGGTCCTGTGGGGCTAAAATCAAGGTGTCAGTAGGCTGTGTTCCTTTCTGGAGGTTCTAGGGGAGAATCTATTTCTTGCCCTTTCTAGATTCTAGAGGCCCACACTCTTAGCTTGTGGCCTATTTCCTCCATCTTCAAAGCCGGCAGAACAGCTCAAGTCCTTCTCACATAGCATCCCTGTGACTTCTTCCTCCCTTTCCTTATTTAAGGATGTGGGTGATAACATGGGCCCCCCCCCTGCTTATCCAGGATAATCTCCCTATTTTAAAGTCATATGATTAGCAATCTTAAATCCATCTGCTACTTAATTCCCCTTTGCCACATAGGATAACATAGTCAGGTTCTGGGGATGGACGTATTTCTGTCTACCACAATTGACTAGCAACTGTAAATTTAAAAAAAATAAAATAAAAAGGGTTTCCCTTCTATTGCACCTGTTCACGGTGGGGAAAGCCAGCAAGCGATGTGTTCTTTTACGGAAGAGTCACATCTCAGCTGCTGGGTATATGAAAACATCTCCCTTCTGTTCTCCTCGCTCTTCTTTCCTAATGGTAAGAAGGGCAGCGAGAGCCTGTCGCTCGCTGGGCTTCCCACAGCTGCTGTCACACCACTTGAAAACAGAGCCCAGGTGACCAGCACTCCCGACCCACCCCGGGAGGAGGCAACATGTGAGCTGCCGTATGCTCTGGTGTGTGGCACCTGGGCCAAGTGTGTGGAGGGTGGCAGATTCACAGAGCGGAGGTGCCCTTTTCAACTTACCGGAGGAAGACCTAAGAAATAACAGAGGGCTGGGTGTGTGTGCCTTTCTCACACTTCCTCATCATTTCTTAAGAAATAGAAGTTGGTTCTGGTTTTCATTCTTAAAATCCAAGGAAGCACTTTGAACATGATGCTCGTGCTGATTTAAAAATTATTCCCTGAGTTCTCCAACATTCAGAATCCATCAATTATCAAGATGCAGAAGCCTCCAAATATTTATAATGACAGCACTATCATTATGTTAAGTTATTATGACAAGAAGGGGAGGAGAGCAGTTTAACCTCACTCAAGGTGTGTGTGTTTGCTGTGAATCAATTCAGGATCCCTATAGCAAGTCTGTAATGCACAGCCATATCTCAATAATAATTTCTTACTCACAGAGGCCTCCACACTTACATACCTGCGCATCTTTATTTCTAAATACGTTTTTATCTAAAAATGACTTTTTTAATATTAAATGTATCATCTCTAATGGTGGGTGAGGGGCAGAGAAGGAAAACCTAAATGAATGGTACTCCACAAACAACCAAAGTTGTGTTAACTGACATTGGCTCCGAAGAACTCATCTTCATCAATGTTATTGCCTCTGCTCCTGTAAAAGTGAGAGATTGGGACACATAAAATATACTACCAACTTTTTATCAAAAAATAAGCAGTTTGGATCATTTATTTCCGTAAAACAGCCCTGTGCATCACATGTCAAGCTGGTGCATTTTCTGTGTGACTGACTTTGGAGACCAAATTGACAATCTAAGTTCTAATTATTTGCACCCTCCTCAGTCTGTTATTGCATGACACAACATGGGACTGTCCCAGGGGAGTGTCAGAAAGGACGTTATGTGGGCTGACGGGAAGCAGCTGAAATACATCCACTGGGCTTTTTAATGCAGATGAAGCACAGTGCCCAGAGGAGCTGAAGGGGATCGAAGAACACTGATTGGAAGGTTCAAGTGTGTTCCATCTGTTACTGCTCCAGCCTTTTCATTAATGCTGCGTAAAGGCAGGCAGAGTCACAGCTGGTGAAAAGGTATCTGCCTGACAGGGCCAAGGTCTGAATCTCCTCTCCCCTGGCAGGGTCAGATGTTCATAGGGGCCTTGCAACTGTCCACCTTCAATTTCAGGTCAAAACGCAGTTAACTCTCTTGTGTGGTTGAGGAATAAGCACGACCTTGGTCAATCAGATGGCCTTGGGCTTGCATCACAGCGCTCACTTCCTCACTGCGGGTTCATCTGAGCATTAGTTAAACTAAAGGTTAGTGTCCTCATCTAAAATTAGATGGAAATCTGATAAATTAAATTCCAGCGCTGTAGTGAGATGTACCTATGAGACTTCAGTATTTAGTTTCTTTCCTTCCCCACATTATTTGTACTGTGGATAAAGACAAGAAAATTAAAGACAGACAGATGGTTTTACAGGTACACCCTGCTTTCTGAAAGTGCACCTTATGAGACTTTGCTTTTACAAAAGACCCTAGCTATTTTCGCTAACCAAAAGAAATCAGAAGAGGATTTTTAGCTTTTCCGAAAAAAGATGAAAAGCAAAACTGGCATTCAGCATTTGTTTTTACGTGGAGACTTTATAGAAGGAGTGGGCACCCAGAGCAGCAAAAGGAACCCCACCAAGCTCCTTCCCTGGAAATTACACTCAGCATTTCAGCCTCAAGCCTCCGTGGCTTTGAACTGTGTCTGAGAGCATCTGAGCTTTATCTTGATTTATCTGGTGTGTTTATTAGTGAGATGTGTCTTAAGGTAGCAGAAAAGCCTGAGGGCTCATAAAGGTGTTACACTTAGCATGAAACTGGACATACATGATTAAGTGTTTTTATCATGGTGAATGAAATAAAGATATTGTGTGTTGAATTTTGGGTCTAGGAACACTCACAATTTTTCCATACAACTTAATGGCAATTGTTTCTTCTCTTCACATCATTTCAGTTTATAAAAGTTTTTGTAGGAACACTCTATTTTTGGAGAGTGGAGAAAACCTGCATACTTCTGATGATTAAAAAAAAAAAGAGGACTAGCCCTGACTAGTGTGGCTTGGTGGATTGAGTGCCAACCTGCCAACCAAAGGGTTGCCAGTTCGATTCCCAGTCAGAGCACATGCCTGGGTTGCGGGCCAGGTCCTTAGAAGGGGATGTGGGAAAGGCAACCACATATTGATGTTTCTCTCCTCTCTTTCTCCCTCCTGTCCCCTCTCTAAAAATAAATAATAAAATAAAGTCCTAAAAAAAGGAATATGCATGCAAAAAGAGATCTTGACTAGGACTTTCAAATGCATTTGGTCTTTCTTCCAGCATACCTTTCTTAGTGATTTTAAGAGCACAGATCTAGTGCCTGCACTGGAATTCTAAGGTCGCCACTGGCTAGCTGTGCGATCTTGGATAAGTAACTGACCTCTGTGCCTCTGTTTTGTGACCCATAATATAGGAACAATGGTATTTACTTCATGGGGTTAATACGAGGATTAGATGAGTTAATACATGTAAAGCACTTAAACAGCGCTTGCTACTGTGTTGCTGTTATTTCCAAAAATATTTAAAGTTATTATTTCTCCCTTCCCTCCCCTTGACTAGTTTAGATAGTTCATTCATTCCCATTGATTGGAGGGTTGTCTCAGAAAGAAAATTAAAAAAAAAAATTCTTTTCTGGGTCTTTGAATTTCAAATGCCCAATCTCGAGGAAATAGAAATGACTCAGGGCAGCATAAAAAATATGAACAAGGCTTCCTGCTTCCAAAACTAGAAGTGTTCTTGAAAGAGGAGCTATTGGAGAAAAAGGTGGTGTCGTCGACATTAGCGGGTACCTGGAAAAACCTGCCCTCTGATTTCACCAACAGTGCATGGGGTTGAGGGCCAGTGGCGAATGGAATGAGAGGAACCCCAGAAGTGTCTGTGGAATGTAAGAGTAGAGGAGACTTGTGCTTCTGTTCAGGGTGGAGTCCCTTGGAGGGGCAAGATCTACTCCAAAGAAGTGGCTCGGCTGTCTCCGCAGGCACATAGGACTGGGAGAACCTCATGAAAATTCTCTACACCACAGCCTGGTGCAGAAAGCCTGTTTCCTTCACACTTGAGAGGGAGACCAGATTCTCAACTGGACAAAGCCAGACCAAGGATGCTTGATATTGGGAAAAATGGATGGCTCCTGTTGATCTTCATGGACTAAAGATCAAGGATCAGATGGCATGAGGAATGTTTCAACAGATGTCAGCTTGGACAGATGACACTGAGGACCAGATGCCCCCTAATCCTAGACCATAACAATATGGTAACTCCTCTGAACTTGGATGCATGCCAGGGAACCACAGGAGCTAATCCTCAATGGACTGGAGTTAAATTTTAACTCTTTGGATCTTCTAAAAGAACTTAAATTGGATTCCAGAAAATTTTTGAAAAAGTTCTTTATCTTACACACTGGACTTTATAGACCAAGATCCAGACACATTACACGTGCAAGAATTTATGGAAGCACAGTTTTAAATTTATCACTGGATAAGGTATTCATTTTTAATTTTAAATGACTTTCTGAAATTATGCAGATCTCAGAACCATCTACAGGTGGAATTTAGTAATGTTCATCTATTAAAACACATTTTAAAAATTATTTGTATAATAGCACCAATGTATATGGGAGAAGAATAAAATGAAGCCCATATACCCATTTACCATCTTCAACAATATCAATTCAATGCCAATTTTTTTCTATCAACTCTCCAATATAACACCAACCCAAGCACCTATATTATTTTAAACTAAATCCCAGATGTTTTATTATTCCTTTGGGTCAGTAAGTATCCCTAGGAATAAGAATTCTTTTAAAGAACATAATTATAATGCCATTAATCTACATAAATACTTTAATTTACTCCTTAATAGCATAAGAAATCCAGTCCATATCAAATATTTCTAATTATCTCAAAGCTTGATCTACATTTTTTTGAATCCAGATCCAAACAATTTCTACATATTGCATTTTTACAGATTTCTTAACTCTCTGTAAAACTATGGTTTCTCTTACCTCTTTCATTTTCCTTACAATTTACCTGAGAAAATCAAGTCCTCAGTGGTGTCTGGTACAATTTCCCAGAGTCTGGATTTTGTTAATTGCCAGTGCTACAGTATTATTTAACATGTTATTCTTGCATGTTATTCCCATGGACTTTATCTAATTTAGATTGATGTTTTGGCAAAAAAATACTTTATAGAATATTTCATAATTCCAGCAGGAGGCACAGTGTTTACTCCCCTCTCTTTTTATGATGTTAGTAGCCATTGATTATCATTACCTAAATCCACTATTTTATTAGATGTTTGAAATACAGTGATCTTTTCATTCTTCCCTCCTTCATGTGTCAGCTGGGATATGTTTGTGAAAATAAAGCTCAGGATATTTGGTTATACTGAGGTTGTATAGAAAAAGGAGATATAAACTACCAACCAAGATGGAGGCATAGGTAGATACACTTTGCCTTCTTGCACAATCAAAAGAAGGACAACAACAATTTAAAAATAGAAACAGCCAGAACTGCCAGAAAAATCAAACTATATGGAAGTCCTACCACCAAGGAGTTAAAGAAAACATTCATCCAGACTGGTAGGAGGGGCATCCAGGCAGCCAGGGCAGAGAGGATGTGTGGGGCAAGGTGGCTGGAGGACCAGGCAGGCAAGGCAGTGGCTTGCTGTCCCATATTTGTGTGTGGGTAAACCAGGAGGAACAACAGGTGAGTGAGTCAGACTGCATAACCCAGAGTTCCAGTGAGGGAAAAGAAAACCTCAAACCTTTTGCCTGTAAAAACCTGTGGGGGTTGTGGCAGTGGGAAGAGCTCCCAGCCTCACAGGAGAGTTCTTTGGAGAGACCCACAGGGTCCTAGAACATACACAAAACCACCCTCCCAGGAATCAGCACCAGAAGGGCCCAATTTGCTTTTGGGTGGTAGGGTAAGTGACTGAAAACAGGCCAGGAGCCAAGCAAGTGGCATTGTTCCCTCTCTGTCCCTTCGCCCCCACACATACAGTGCCACAAAGCAGCAATGTGGGTTGTCCTGCCCTGGTGAATACCTAAGTCTCCATCCCTTACAACATAAAGGTACACCAAGACAATGAACTATGGGTCAAATGAAAGAACTGGTCAAAACTCCAGAAAAACAACTAAGCGATAAAGAGATAGCCAACCTATCAGATGCAGAGTTCAAATCACTGGTAATCAGGATGCTCACAGAAATGGTTGAGTATAGTTGCAAAATAGAGGGAAAAGTGAAGGCTATGCAAAGTGAAATAAAGAAAAATATACATGGAGCCAACAGTGACAGGAAGGAAACCAGGAGTCAAATCAATGATTTGGAGCAGAAGGAAGAAATAAACTTGCAACCAAAATAGAATGAAGAAACAAGAATTCAAAAAAAAAAATTCGGAGAGGCTTAGGAACCTCCGGGAAAACTTTAAATGTTCCAACATCCAAATCATAGGGGTGCCAGAAGAAGAAGAGGAAGAGCAAGAAATTAAAAACTTATTTGAAACAACAATGAAAGAGAACTTCCCCAATCTGGCCAAGGAAATAGACTTCCAGGAAGTCCAGGAAGCTCAGAGAGTCCCAAACAAGTTGGACCCAAGGAGGAACACACCAAGGCACATAATAATTACATCACCCAAGATTAAAGATAAGTAGAGAATCTTAAAAGCAGCAAGAGAAAATGAGACAGTTACCTACAAAGGAGTTCCCAGAAGACTATCAGCTGGTTTCTCAAAAGAAACCTTGAAGACAAGAATGGGCTGGACAGAAGTATTCAAAGTCATGAAAGGCAAGGACCTACATCCAAGATTGCTCTATCCAGCAAAGCTCTCATTTAGAATGGAAGGGCAGATAAAGTGCTTCCCAGATAAGATCAAGTTAAAGGAGTTCATGATCACAAGCCCTTATTATATGAAATGTTAATGGGACTTATTTAAGAAAAAGAAGATCAAAACTGTGAACAGTAAAATGACAACAAATTTATAACTATCAATAACTGAACCTAAAAAACAAAATCAAAAATAAAAACAAACTAGGCAAATAATTAAAAGAGGAACAGAACCAGTGAAATGGAGATCTCATGGAGGGTTGTCAGCTGGGGCGGGGAGAGTGGGGGTAAAGATACAGGGAATAAGAAGTATAAATGGCAGGTACAAAGTAGATAGGGAGAGTTTAAGAATAGTATAGGAAATGCAGAAGCCAAAGAACTTATAAGTATGACCCATGGATATGAACTAAGGAGGGGGGGAGGGAATGCTGGTGGGAGGTGGGTGCAGGGTGGAGGGGAATAAATGGGAGGAAAAAAATGGGAAAACTGTAATAGCATAATCAATAAAATACACTTAAAAAAACAAAAAGCAGGTATAGAATACTTGTTTCTCCATTTAGCAGTTTTCAGAAAAATGCGAATTGGTTCTTTATCATATTTCAAAGGTTATCAATGACTTTTTTCCTCTTTAAATATCATTATGATATCTTTGTTCACATTTTTGGTGTGTTAATTCATAAACATTATTCCTCTGGATGCTCACATTGCCTCAGCTTGGTCCAGTGGGATTCTTGTCACATTGGTTCCTGAGTCCTTTTGGCATGACCCCAGTAGTTTCTGATAGCTTCTTCTTTTTATTTTTTATTGCTGTCAATTATAGTTGTCTCTATTTCCCCCATTACTCTCCCTTGCCCTACCCACCCCTCACCTCCCACATTCCTTCTGGCATAATAAGGTATTTCTAGTGTGTCTTATACAGCCATCTCTCTAAGCAGCCCTGCCACTTCTGTTGGGAAAGATATTTAGAGAACATAATTTGGATGCTCTTGGTGCTTCTTGATACTGAATTCATTATTTCTAGGTCTTTTCAGTGCACAATGCTATATGTTATTAAATTCATACTGAAATTTCCAGTTCTAATGACAAATTACAGGGTTTATTCAAATTCTTGATTTTATATTTATATCTTTTTCAATTATACTAAATATCTTAGGTCCTAATGGCAGTAATTATGTTAAAGTGATATTGCTTTATTACATTATATCATCTGCTATATTATATTATATCATCTTAACTATATTTCAGAATAACAGTATTATCATTATTACTCACAATATTATTATACCAGTTTCAGATTTTCTTATTACATTTTTTGTCCTGATAGTACATCCCATTTAAAACAGAAAAACACTCTGTTTTAAATCACTTAAAAATGGTCCTCTCTATGGAGTTATACCAATAAATTTATATCAAAGAGATTTAAATTTTTTTTCTTTTTCAGGAAAAAAAATTTTTTTCTTTGTCATTGTATTTTGCTTTATCGTCATGGGAACAAGGTTTACCCCGAGAAGTCTGACTTCTGCCCCTTCCCCTTGTAGTTTGCTCACTCTTTTTCTGTGCTTCACTTTCAATTCCATCTTTCTACGGCTGATATTAAAAATTGATTTAATGCAAATAGTCTATATGTGAAATATTCAATAAATGACAGCTGTCATTATAGGAAAGGCACAGGACTAGTTATTATCTCTGAAGTTTCTAAATTTGAATACGCTCCTCCATGTTCTCTTGAGTGTTAACTTTTATCTTGATATCTAAGTAACCCAAAACGGCTTCTTCAGAAACATTGAGGTTTTATTTCAGCACAGATGTGTTATGCTATCCTCTGGTGACATATAAGTAAAGTGGGCAGGGGAATTGTGAGAAAAAAAATTCAGTCATTGATGTTAGCAAATCCTGGATTCAAATCTCTAATTTGCTATTTACTAGATCTTTTGTGGAATAAATTCCTTGGCCTCTGGGAGCCTTAATTCCCCGCATATATAATGGTGATGATAATATCCCATGTTATCATTGCAAGAATTAAATGAGCTGATGTACATAAAAAATATCTACACAGTACTGGAACATAGTGGTGTTTAAGATAAATTTGTTTCCAACCCCCACTCCCCCTGCCTTTAATTTAATCTATACTATAAGCATCCCAATGTTATTGAGAACTGTTAGGTCTTTCTTTGATCAGCATTTACCAAATTTCTGCTGTTTGCTTTTTCCAGAGAACTCGCTCCTGTACCACTTCCATTCATGTTCATGCTGGTGTGCACCTCCAGAGTGGCCCTCCACCTTTCTCCACTCTGCTCTTTGCCCCTGACCCTGACCTATATGGGCACAAGCTCCCATGTCCTCTACCTTTATGTTGAGTCTGATTAATGGGAGCCTCAGCAGGAGATTTGAGAATTTATCAAGGACTGATCCCCCAGCTCCCTTCCTGCCTATAGGGGTGCTACTCTAAGTCGGCTTCTCTCTGGAAGACCTGCACTGTCCGTTGACTTTCCTAAACTCTACCCACTCCTGTGTACATAATCCCCTTATTAAACTCACTGCAATTACCCAGTTTGAATGGTGCCATCTGTTTCCTGCTGGGACCCTGATTGATACAATTTCCAATCAAGAAAATAGTAATGAGATTATTAGTCTAAGGGGCACAGTTTGCCTCAATTCCTTCAGTTATTCTAAAGTCTGAAACTCAGATAAATCTTAATTATTGAAAAGCAAAAATACCTAGGCCTTAGTAAGTTATTGCTAAACAGAAAAATCACTCAATGAGTTTTGCTGTAACCTCTATATGCTTTCAGCTTTTAACCAAGGGTCAGCACAGAAAATGGTCATATGCTAACTCCATTCTTGCACCTTCAATAAATGCACTAGTGACAACAGGCATCCTTTATTGTGGCCAGTGAGATACAGGCTGGAACTACTGCTCTGTAATTTACTAATTACAAAACCATATTTCTCCGAGTTTCAATCTATTCTTATGTAAATGAGCCAAAAATACTTACAAATTTGCAAGTATTAATGAAAAAAGGAGAGAGCATTTTTAAACTAAAGAGCTCCATAACTACATGCAGAGTGTATTAAATTTCTTTAAAAATTCAGCACAGACATGCATTTTCTAAAGAACTGTGATTCCTTTATCCTATTGAAAAGCAGTCTATAACCCATTGTGAGTTTATATATTCTTTGCTTTAATTTATAAGAAATGTATAATTAACTGTAATATTTTGGTATAATGAGCATATTTTACTAGTATTTATATATACATTTTTACTTCCCTTTACATGATTCTTATTTATTCCTGTTTTGTTGATATTATGGCATATGTATGTTATGGTTTAAGGTACATCAAATTATTTTTTTGAAGAATATGGGATCTAAACAAATAAGCCAATTTTTGAAAAAGAAGAATTTATCCGTAATTGTATTGCCTTCTGGATAAATACTTTCATTCATCTCTCTGCAACATTCCTCTTTGATTCTGCACCTAAGCAGTGTTCAGTATAATGGTCCAATTTTCTATATTCACAATTCATTATTGAAAATCAGCAATGTTCACACCTGCCAAACTATAAAAAGATATGTGGATGCAGATATGTAGATACATGGATGTATATCAATCCATATCCTACAATTTATTGGCATAAGAGTAAGAGAAAAGGGAGGAGGGGAAGATATATATAAGGAGGAAATTTTCTTCTTCTTTGGAGTTAAAGTGCCCATTTCAAACTTTTTTCAACATTCCTTTCCAAGTAAGGATCCAGAATCATTACCATCAGTCCATTAAACTCTGCTTGTAAGTGTTCTTTTATTGGTTCCTGTCCATCACATGACTATGCATGAATATTCTCTTCTTATCCTTACCGAGAGAGAGGAGCTCAGTGTGGATCCCTCTCAGCGATCACCACCACTTCCCAGAGACCACGGCTTTCCGAGCCAAATTCAGATGAAATATCATTCCCTAATTCGAGAAGTGACAGGGCAGAAGCTAGAAAACAAGCCTTATCTGTTAAATAAAGTGAAGTTCTTAAACCATGGAAGTGTTACCTTATTGAAGACAAAAGGAAGACTTTAAGTGAGGAGCAATGATAAATAGAAATGTCTGAGACAGTTTTAAGTCAAGTGAAGATGGCAGAATTTTAAGCATACTTCTCAGGCCAAACAAAGATCTTATGTGTTTATGGCCAAGTATGATTTACCAGGGGAGGGGGCTCGCTGTCTATCTGAAACATCCTTTGGAAAGACACCTGCAGTACTATTATACCAAGGAAAGCACAAGGTCATTAAGGGCTCTGTCAATCAAGTGACTGATTCCTCCTGATAGGGCTGGTGAATAAAGAAGGCACTTCTCGGTTTCAGACTGAAAGTCACACACCACTTGCTCCAAGCCCGAGGGTTTTGAGAAAAGGAGACGTTAACACAATCTACTTCCATGCTCAAATAAAGAATTGGTTCTCAAAGCCAGACTTTAGGAATTCTTTTGTCCAAGGAGAAGCCAATTCTTCAGAAGTATCGGAAAACACATCTGGATTCCTTTACCTCTTCTTCCTAGGATGATTATTGGTGGAGAAATATGGTAGCCAGTGCCATGTTTTACAATAAATACATAAAATTCTTATGTTTCTGAAACTACAACTAAATAACAAAACCATAAAAATGTTTGATTGCTTGGTCATCCATTTAGTTTGCCCTCCCAACATGTAATATACAAATTTTCAGAAATAAAGGAAAGAATCCTATCAACACCTGTGTACCAATAACTTAAATTCTATCGTTAACCTTTACTAGACTTGCATTTATGATATACTTAGCTATTCATCCCTTTATACATACAGTGCTCTATCTATTTTAAGGTATTTCAGAACAAATTGAAGACATCTGAATATATCCATCTAATTACTTCATTACACATACTGTTAACTAGAGTTAAATATTTGTTGGATAGTTATTTTTTTGGATGTAAATTTCACATAAAATGAAACACATGAATCTTAACTATATGTTTACTCAGTTTTGATAATGCATACATCTGTTGTAACCCAAACCCTTATTAAGATATAGAACATTAATTAAAAAATTATAAATACCCTTTAGAAAGTGTCTATTTTAGATAAATAAGGTGTATCTGTATACAATTTAGTTATATTTTATTGGGTTTGGTGATATTGCCTAATAATTTTTAATAATGATGTAGAAAATTGATAGCCTCTGGCAGCAAAATTTAGACACTTTCTAGTGCCATGTGAAAAATATTTTTCTTGCATATTTACATGTTATTTAGAGTTATGATACCTTTGGTAGTCCAAATATTCTTATATAATGATCAGAATATAATACATAAACTTTAGAAGAGTTAAATAGAGAAAATAAAGAGCATTACCACGTTCTCAGATAGTTCTCTCTTTCTTCTTTCAGTCAGCTGTTACCCTTTCCTACGTTGGAGGTAATCCTTGTCCTAACTATTTTTCCAACATAGATTAGATTTGCCTGTTGTAGAACATCATATCAATAGAATCATGCAGTGTGTATCTTTTGTATATCTTTCATTCAGCATAGTGTTTTGGAGATTTATCTAAGTTAAAGCATGCAAATATCAGCAGGCCTTTCCATTTTATTGTTCAATAGTACACCCTGGCAGGAGTATAGTATCTTGTATATCCATTCTCATACTGATTGACACCTGCAGGCTCCAGACTATGCTATTATGAATAAAGCTCTTATAAACATTCTTGTACAAAATTAATTTATTTTGGGTAAATAACCATGGTTGGGATTACAGAATCTTGAAGTTGATCTACATTTAATTTCATGAGAAACTGTGAAGACAGTTTTCTAAAAAAGGTTGCAATCTATGTATGAGAGTTCCACTTTTTCCACATCTTCATCAACAGTTGTTATCAGTCATTATAATAGAAGCTGTTCTCTTGTGTTCATGTTATCTTCTGGGGTTTTAATTTGTGTTTCCCAGTTGAGCAATTATTCATGTGCTCATTGGTCATTCCCACGTCTTCTTTTGGGAAATACATTTGAAAATATTGTATCCATTTTTAACTGAATGCTTTGTGTTTTTATTATTGTAATATAGGAGTCTTTATATGTTCAGTATACCTTCCTTTTGTCATATACTCATTTTGAAATATTTTCTCTTGGTTTATGGCTTGTCAATTTACTTAGTGTCTTTTGTTCCTTGTAGAATACACATAAAAGGTAGATATTCTTGGATTATTTGTGAAATTAGGTGATATAGTTCATATTAAGTACATTAAGTAAGCTTTTTGTACATGAGCTTTATTACATTGAGGAGATTCCTTTTATTCTTAGTTTGCAAGAATTTTTCTTTAATCATAAACTGGAAATGAATTTAAATATTATTACAGCTATTAAAAATAGATTTTTGTTATTTTTTATGGTAAATTACACTGCTTGTGTTTCTTGCATTCTTGGGATAAATGCTATTTGGTCATGGTGTATTGCCCTTTTAATATATTTCAGGATTATATTTGCTAAAATTTTATTAAGTATTTTTGGCCTAACATCCCAAAATAGGGACAGTTGATGGTAATTTATTTTTTCTGTCATATCTCTGTCAGGTTTTATTATTAGGGTCATATTGTTACCTAAAGCTAATGGGAAGTATTTCTTTATTTTTAGAAAGAATTTGTGTATAATATAGGATTGCATTTTTTAAATGTTTGATAAAATTTATTAGTGCAATCATCTGGGCCTGAATTTACTTTATGGGAAGAGTATTGATAATAAACTCAGTTTACTTAATAGAAATGAGGATATTCAGATTTTCTGTTTCATCTATTGATACTTTTTGTAAGTTGTACTTTTTAAGAAAATCATCTATTTCATCTAAGTTGTCCAATATTTTGGTTTAAAATTGTTTCTAATATTCTCTGATCTTTCCAGATGTGTACTGGTGTCCCCTCTTCTATTTCTGATATTAGTAATTTGTGTCCTTTCTCCTTCTGTCTTACTCAGTCTAGCTAGGGGTTTATCAATTTTGATACTCTTTCAAAGAATAAAAAATTTTGGATTTATTAATTTATGCTATTGTTTTCTGTTCTACTAGTTTCCACTATTTTTATTTCCTTCTTTCTACTTTCTTTGTATGTTAATTATTTCCTTAGACATCACTGATTAAACCTTTATTCTAATGTTAGCATTTTAAGCTATAAATTTTCATTTAAGTACTACTTTAGCTGCATTTCACAAATTTTATTATGTTGTATTTTTATTATTATTCAGTTCAAAATATTTTGTAATTACCCTTGTGACTTCTTTGTTAATTCACAGATTATTTAATAGTATTGTATGTTGTGACTTTTTAAATATCTAGGGGGTTTTGTTTGTTTGTTTGTTTGTTTGTTTTTTTGGTGTGGTGACTTTATAATGTATCAACTTGACTAGGCTCAATTACATTTCCCAGGATTTGCTTTCCTGTATGTTTCTGGTTATGATGGGCAACATCAGGAGGTTCATTCTAATTCTCAGGATTATTAGAAGGGTGGAAGGGAAACAACAGCTATTTTGTAGCTTACAAAGGGTGTTGCTGATCTACTAATATACTTCATCAACATGAAGCCACAGCTGAGCTTGCAATTACTTCATCATCCCCTGGATATTCCTTCAGCTTCTGACTCAGGTCAGGAGTATGTGTTTAGTTCAGTGATAAAAGGTCCCAGTTTCTATAAAGAACCCTCATTGCCAGGTCAGAGGTGCAACAATGAATACAGGTTCCAGCCCATCCTTGATGTGGGGTCCAGCCTACTTATGATCCTTCCTCCCTCACTGTCTACCCTGTGGATATTAAACTCCAACAACACAGAGAGAATATCTGTCACTACTTATCCACATCCCACAATTACATAAGCCAATTAACTGTGTGTATGCATTATAGATATAATTTACTACTACATGAACCTTGACTGGTATACCTGCATATGTTATTGTTAATATTTTCTAATTTAATTACATTCTTATTAGATAAGATACTTGTATGATATTCATCCTTTAAACTTTATTTAGACGTTTAATGGTTCTACATTTGGTCTATTTTTGTGAATGTACCTCATGTTATACTGAGAAAAATACATATTCATCAGGTGTTTAGTAAGTAGGTCAAAAATTTGATTGTATATTTAGATGATTTATATCTTTATTAATCATTTGGCCTAGTTGTTCTATCAGTTGTCTACAGTGGAATGTTAAATCTCCAACTATGTGGAATTGTTTATTTTTACCATTTAATTATGTTAATTTTTGCTGAATATATTTTGAACTTTTATTTGGTACATATACATAGAAGAACATCCTTACATCATCTTGATGAATTTACTCTTTTATCATTATGAAATATTCTTCTTTACTTTTGGTAATGTTCTATGTTTTGAAGTCTATTTTATCTGATATAAATATAGCCACTTTAGTCTATATGCTTACATAATACAACTTTTAGTTTTAATTTACTTACAATCTATCTGTGTCCTTATAGTTAAAGAGCATATAGCTAGAACTTGATTTTTTCATCCATTCTGACAACTGGAATATTAAATCCTTTTAATCAGGGTATTAAGCCCCTTAATATTTAATATAATTATTCACATTGCTGTATTTAGGCTTACCATTTTATTCTTTGTTTTCTCTTTGACCCTGTCAGTTTTTTTTCTTTTTTGCCATCTTTTAGATTTTGATTTATGTCTATTAGCTTTTTAGTTATAAATTATTGCATTTATTTGGTGATTGCTCTATGGATGACAATATTTATTCTTAATTTTTTGTAGTCTACTGTAGAAATCTTGCAACTATAAAAATCCACTTAGGACTTCCAGCCAAGATGGAGGCGTAGGTGGACACACTGTGCGTCCTTCAACAACCAAAATTAAGGACAACAAGGATTTAGAAACAAGAAAACAACCAGAACTTAGAGAAAATTGAACTGTACTGAGGTCCAACAACCATTCATCCAGAGGGGTAAGAGGAGCAGAGTTGCAGCAGGAGGAAGTGGAGGTTGGTGGACATGGGCCTGCAGGCAGCAGCTAGTGGACCCCAGGCACAAGGCGGCTGGCTGACCAGGCAGTCCCATATTCGTACACAGATGATCCAGGCAAAAACGGGGAACAAGATAGAACTCGGAACCCAGGGTCCCAGCACTGGGAAATAAAACCAAAAAACACTGAGACCCCATCCCCACATATAGCGTCACAACTCAGCGACTGGGCTGCCCCACCCTGGTGAGCACCTAAAGCTCCGCCCCTCACTACCTAACAGCCATGACCAGACCAAAAAAAAAAAAACCAAAAATGGCTCAAATGGTAGAACAGATCAAAGCCCAGAGCCAATTCATCTAAGTGACGAAGAGATAGCCAACCTGTCAGATGCACAGTTCAAAGCACTGGTGATCAGGATGCTCATAGAACTGGTTGATTTTGGTCACAAATTTGATGAACAAATGAAGGCTACAATAAGTGAAATGAAGGGAAATACACAGGGAACCAATAGTGATGGGAGGAAAACTAGGACTCAAATCAATGGAGTGGACCAGAAGGAAGAAACAAACATCCAACCAGAACAGAATAAAGAAACAAGAATTCAAAAAAATGAGGAGAGGCTTAGGAACCTCTGGGACAACTTTAAACGTTCCAACATCTAAATCATAGGGGTGCCAGAAGAAGAAGAGGAAGAACAAGAAATTGAAAACTTATTTGAACAAATAATCAAGGAGAACTTCCCCAATCTGGCAAAGGAAATAGACTTCCAGGAAATCCAGGAAGCTCAGAGAGTCCCAAAGAAATGGACCCAAGGAGGAATACACCAAGGCACATCATAATTACATTACCCAAGATTAAAATGAAGGAGAGAATTCTAGAAGCAGCAAGAGATAAGGGGACAGTCACCTACAAAGGAGTTCCCATCAGACTGTCAGCTGATTTCTCAAAAGAGACTTTATAGGCAAGAAGGGGCTGTAAAGAGGTATTCCAAGTCATGAAAGGCAAGGACCTACATCCAAGATTGCTCTATCCAACGAAGCTGCCATTTAGAATGGAAGGGAAAATAAAGTGCTTCTCAGATAAGGTCAAGTTAAAGGAGTTCATCATCACCAAGCCCTTATTATATGAAATGTTAAAGGGACTTATCTAAGAAAAAGAACATAAAAAATGTGACAGTAAAAAGACAATATACTCAGATATTAACAACCACATCTAAAACAAAAGCAAACTAAGCCAACACTAGAACAGGAACAGAAACACAGAAATGGAGATCACATGGAGGGTTAGCAACAGGGGAATGGGAGGAAGAGAGAGGGGGAAAAGGTACAGAGAGTAAGTAGCATAGACAGTGGGTAGAAAATAGACAGGGGGAAGCCAAGAATAGTGTGGGAAAAGTAGAAAGCTAAAGAACTTATGACACATGGACATGAACTAAAGAGGGGGAATTGTGGGTGGGAGGGGGTGTGCAGGGTGGAGTGGAATGATGGGGGAGAAATGGACAACTGTAATAGCATAATCAATAAAATATAATAAAAAAATCCACTTAGTCCCCTTGATAGATTGGGTTACAGTTGTCAAATACATTATATCTATACACATTATAAAACCTGTAAAACAATGTTAAGAGTTGTGCTTTAAATATTCATATATGTTTTAAAGGAAAAATGAACTTTTATATATTTACCTCCCATATTTACCATTACTATTATTTTTCTCTCCTTTTTGAGGCACCAAAATAGCACCTGGTATCATTTTTTATTAACCTGAAGAATTTGTTTTAAATCTCCTTGTAATGTAAGCCTGAGGCTGATGAACTCTTACTTTTATCTAAAAATGTGCTTATTGTAATTTTATTAGGAAGATTTTTTTTCTGGGCAGAAAATTCTAGTTTTCCCATGTTTTATTAAAGTATGATGGACAAATAAAAACTATATATACTTAAAGTGTCTGTGATGTTTGATATTTGTAAACACTGTGAAGTTATTACTACCGTCATACAAATCAACACATCCATCACCACACACAGTTAGCACTTTTGTGTATGTATGTTCAAAGAGAACTCTTGAGATCTACCTTTTTACAAATTTCAAGTATACAATGCATTATTGTTAGCTTTAATCATCCCATTGTACATTAGCACTCCTTATTAACCGAAAGTTCAGGCCCGTTGAGCAGTGTCTCCCCTTTTCCCCTACCTCTTAGCTTTTCCATCATTCCCTCTCTTACAGTGAGTTTAGCTTTCTTTCTCCCTTAGATTCCCTGTATAAGTGAGATCATGCAACACGTATCTTTCTGTCTTTGGCTTATTTCACTTAGAGTAATGTCCTCCCGTATCATGCCGAGAGAATTCTCACTGCCCTAAAAATCAGCTGTCCTCTGCCTGTGTGTCCCTCCAACCAAACCCTGGCAACCACTGATCTTTTTAGAGTGTCGCACAGTTGGAATCACATAGTATGTAACCTTTTCAGATTGGCTTCTTTCACTTAGTGAAATCTTTTCACTTAAATATGCATTTAGGGTTCTCCATGGCTTGGTAGCTTATTTCTTTTTAGCAGTGAATCCTACTTGATTGATGGTCTGGATAAACCACAGTTAATTTATTCGCCTGCAGAAGGACATCTTCTAGGTTGCTTTCAAGTTTTGACAATTATTAATAAAGCTGCCATAAACATCCATGTCCACATTTTTGTGAACACAAGTTTTCAATTCATTTGGGTAAACACCAGGGAACATGATTGCTGGATCACATGGAAGAGTATGCTTAGTTTTGTAAGAAATTACCGAGCTTTCTTCCAAAGTATCTGAATCATTGGGCATTTCCACCAGCAATTAGTAAGAGTTCTTGTTCTGCACATTCTTGCCAGCATGTTGCTTGTGTTCTAGATTGTGTCTATTCTAATAATGAGTAGTATCTCATTGTTGTTTTAATTTGGATTTCTCCGATAACATATCTTGTGCAGCATATTTTCTTATGTTTATGTTTGATCTTTACATATCTCTGGTGAATAAACATTCTTTTAAATTTTTGTCTTTACATTAAAATTTCCCTTTGCTTCTTCATAGTAGTGTCTACTTCTCCACTGAGATTTCCAACCTTTTCATTTGTTACAAGACTGTTTTCCTCTACCTCATTTATTTCAGTCATAATCCTGCCTTAAGGTCTTTAAAGAATAACAGAAACTCCATTCATTTAGTTTTTAAAGTAAATGCCTAAAGATGTGAGGCCCTTAATATAAAAAGCAATGAACACATTCTTAAAATAATTTCTAGATACTTAGCTATTAATGTGACCAATAAGGAAAAATATTTTTTTTTAAATGATGGGCTCTATGTGAGCCCAGAGTCAGATCCTTCTGCTACAGCTGCTTCCAAATATCTGGGGACTTAATTCTAATGGACTAACAATAACTCTATCTCCATAGGTTAGTTTTATTTGTTGACTTGGGTAGGCTATAATCCTCAGCTATTTAGTCAAACACTAATCTAGATGTGGCTGTGAAGATAGTTCATAAATGTGGCTAACATCTACAACCAGTTGAGTCTAAGTAAAGGAGATTACCCTTGATCATCTGAGTGAACTTCATTCAATCAGCTGGAAACATTAAGAGTAAAACAGGTTTTGCAGAAGAAAAAGAAATCTTACCAGTGGGCTGTAGATTCCACTCCTGCCCAAGATTTTCTAGTCTGCCAGCCTACCCTAGACATTTGTTAACACTTAAAGAAGCATATGTATGGAAGGGAACCATGATCTTTGGCTGTAGCTATTCAGGAAAACTTCCAAGAAAAGCTCTGTTACCATTTGAACATTGTAAAGATATTCTTCCTACAAAAGATGATAAAAGGGCAATTTACAACTAGGTACTGACATACGCATGACAAAGGAATGTGGAAAACCCTCTCTGTTCAGGGAAAGATTACTACAGTGTGGCTGGAAAATAAAGTCAGGATGAAAAATGGCAAGAAATGGGGCTGGAATGATAGGTTAAAAACTGGTAGGCTAAGGATTTTGAATTTTGTTCCCAGGGTTATGAGGAAACCCTAGAAGACTTTGGAATAGGGTGATGGTATGACCAGATTTTATAAATGGTTAATGGTTTGGCAGGAGCAGAACAAGGGGTAGGGATATTAGACATGCTGTTTATCACAGAGTATAGGTAGTGTTATCTGGGCTTGTTCTCACTTTCCCTCTAGATTCAGTTTCAAGCCCTTTTGACCAGTTGGGTCTCCCACCAAAGCCCATCTTCTCCACCTTTCAGAAATGCAGGGCAATAGGTTGAGCCCAAAACAACAAACAAGACTGATGAATGCTGTTCAGGTTAAGTTTAAATAGTAAGCCGAGGCGATTTGAGCCAGGTATGTCCCAATGGTGGGTCTGGGCATGGAAATTCCAGTATTTGGAGAGGTCAGGCATCAGAAATAATGATCACACAAAAGTAACCTCTGACCCTAGAGCAAAGGCTGTTTACTCTCTGCCCTCTGTTATGCTCCCAGATCTGCATGGTGAAAACACAGTACTAGGGAATGTGCCTGTAGTCAGAATTTCTAAATTGCACTTTGCTTTTTATTAAGAAAAGTGTAGTTACCAGGCCTTCCAGGTGGTTAATTCATTTATTATTCATGTTTATACAGAGCATCCTAGATGACTCCAAGTCTATGGAAATTATACCTGAGAAGAAAGCTACAAAGAAGAGCGCATACCCTTTCTAAGTTAGCAACAATGATCATATAGCCTAAATGAGAGTTAGAGTGAAGTGGTGTATAAAACAAGAACACTTGGAAGTGGGATAGCATGGGAGGAAATTAAGTGGAATTATACAGGAATTGTCCAGGTTTTGATATCATTGCCAATAGAAGGAAGAAAGTAACTAGTATTATTTTTTAGTTGCAATGAGAAATTACTCTTCCAACTGAAAGCATCAAAACCCCTTAAAGAGAGACACAACATATAATTGCTTAATGGTTGAAGAGTAGGCATTGTACCTTGTAGGTAACATGCATGCCTAGAAATTGATAAAGTCTTCATCGAAAGTGAGCACTGAATTAGAGTTTAAGCAAAGACTGAAGAAGAGATTGACAACTCATGGTTGAATGGCAAGGAAGAAGAACAGCAAGGGCACATGAAAGAAAAAGAGAAGAAAGTTGGCCATGCCGGAAGAGGGAAGATTTATCTGGTCCATAATCTAGTCTCTCACTGGACTAACTAACCTTGAGTTAGTTATTCCTGCACCAGTCATTAGAATAGCTTGCCAAACATTCTACAAGCTTCCTTCAGTGGATTCTCTCCAAAGCATAAAAGTCCCATAGTCATCTCTGCTTACTCATATGCTATGTCTTGCCATGTATAATGCACACCCATGCTTAGCACTACCTGTGTATAATAAGCATCCTTATTGCCCCTCAAAAATTTCTGCAAAAAAAAGTGCACATTATATATGGCAAAATACAGCATGTATCTCCTTATTGCTCTGATTTTCTCAGGCCTGGTCCCAATCTTACTGCTCTTCTGTCTTTCAACTGTTCCCAGTAGAACCCCTCGAACCCTTCATTATAAACAAGTCCTCCCATATTAACCTTGTCATACTATATTAATCCTCCTACTTTCCCCCTTGAAAATATGTTTTTCTGGTCATCTGTCTTAAATGGAAGCTACATATTCTTACATATTTCACCCTGTTTACTGTAAGGAGGTAGGTTTGATATTTTCTTTGTTTCTCAATGCTACTTGCAGATTTTTGTCCATCCACCTTCTTGTAAAAACTATCCCTACAACTGCTATCCTCATCCATCATTATACCCCTATTAGCTTCATGGTCTCCCTCCTTCATTCGCTCTGGATTTTGGCCCCCACATCAATCTCTGTGTCTTGAGAGTGGCTTTAATTTCCATGTTGATGAAACATCCAGCATCTAACATCATCAGTCCTTGTGGCCTTCACCTCCACTCCATTCCACCCCAACCCAGGCATTTACTTTTGTGGTCTCTCCTTAGACCTTGTAATCTCCTGGATCTTTCCTCCTCTGAAACACTAAGTTTCAATTTCTCACATAAACCACCTTTCAGGTCCCTACATAAACCACCTTTCAGGTCCTTCAATATCTTATTCTCATCTTAAATATCCTTCAACTTACATGGTGCCTTGAATATTTTATTTCTTCCCATTCTATCAGTTGCATTCTAATTTCTCATCTTTTTCTATCCAACCTGGGTCACCTAATAGACCATTAAACTACTCCTTCATTAGTACTCATACTTCTCCCTCTCCCCCAGTTTTTCCATTTTATTTGTTTAACATAAACCTAACTTTGGTTTAGTATTTTAACTTTTCATTTTTTCTCCACTTCTATACCTGAATTGTTTAGTGCTTCTAGAACAAGCAGGCAACCATGCAGAATGACAGTTCTACAAACTCCTGTTCTTCAAATGAACAAAGTGTGGTTCATGAGTCTCTTTATCAGCTCTTGGTCATCACTCCTTTCTGTTTTTCACAGATATTCTTTCAAACCTTCACTGGTACCAAGTGCCCTTCCCAACACCCACCATCTTCATTCTCAGAAATAATCTTGTGCCTATCAAGAGTTCTAGAAAACTGAGTCTTCTCAATCCCTCTATCTACCTCATCTACATTCAACAACTGCTTTCCTGTGGTATGAAAGATTGAGATGTCCTTCCTCTCGGTCATAGTCAATCAGTCATCCGAGACCTTGAGTACATCCTCCTCTGGCTGCACTTGTACTTTACTTTTTCAATTACCCCACTTTCCTCCTGATTTACTCTCATTCCTTCTTGTGAGCCAGTAAGTATTTTCAGGTTTTTCCTATCCAAAAAAAAAGGCAAAATATTTCTTTCAATATTACATATCCTTCTAGTGACTGTCCAGCTGGTCTCCTCCTCCAAACCTCTCAAAAGAGTGGTTTAGTCTATACTCACTACTTAACTTTCTCACCTTCCAATCACTACTCAATATACTGCCACTATGTTATTAAAACCCACTCGACTTAGTTACCAATATCTTTAAACTGTTAAATGCCATGAATATTTTTAAGTAATTTCAGACTGTGTATGTGTGTATCTCCTACCCATACCTCTTCATGAAAGATTCATATTAATATCTAACCCACTACTGGAAAACTCCTTCAGCATGTCCCACAAGCACCTCAGTGTAAATAGGTACAAAACTGGGCTTAACAGTTCTCTGTTTGAGCCAGATTCTCCTTCAGTTTTTCCCATCACAGATGCTGGCACTGCCAGTCACCCAGTCACTGAAGTTAAAACCAAGGAGGCATTTTGACTACTCCATAATCAAGACATGCCAACTTTACATCTTCAATATTTCTAGAATATACTTTCTCTTTTCTATCTCAGATAGCTACTCAGGTTTGTATCCCACTATATTTCACCTATAACACACCAATAACCCAACTATGGGTTCCTTGTATCCAGTCTTGCCTGTGATAGTCAAGACTGCAGAGTGACTTTGCTGAATATGCAGATGAGATAATGTCAGCTCCCAGATTAAACTCTTTGATAGTTACTCACTTTCTACAGATGACACTGACTGTGTCATTCATGATGCAGCTCTCCAACAGAAATTCCCCCCCATTTCCAGCTTAGTACTTGATTATTTAACAGTGTAATGATTGCTTATAGCTCCCCCTACAAAATACTTCTCTAACTTTAATTCTTTAATTGTACTAAATCCATGCTGAAATACTCTTCCCCAATACTTGTCTTTGCCTGATTAACTCACTTTCAAATTTTTAATTTCAAATTCTATATTATTCCCCTCAGAATGCATTTCTAGAATAATTTATTCTTTGTGTTTTCATATGTCCTTTACATATCTCCACTAAAATGTCATGGTCAAGATTAACTATGAACTCTATCTTGCCAAATCCAGCACTCAATTATCTATTATCATTTTCCTTAAACTCTGCAGCCTTTAGAAAAGATAACTACCTCTCCTTTGTTGAAATACCTTCTTCTCTTGGCTTGTGTAACAATAATCTTTGTTTATCCTCCTCTAATTGGCTAATGCTTCTTGGTTTCTTTTTTAGAAGAAATGAATGTATGAATGATAGAATGTCTCAGAGCTCAATGTTCAGCCCCTCTTCTCTTCCATCTCTGCAACTATTTGTGAGCTATATCATTCACAATATTTAAATGTCAAGTAGATGTGATAACTCTCACATCTATATCTCCTATGTTGACCTCTCCCCTGATCTTCAGACCTGAATGTTTAATTACCACCTCAAACCTAACAGGTTCCAAAAAGTACTCTTTATTCGTAATTTCCTTCCTTCTCCAGTCTTGCCTGTCTAAGTGAAGCACAACAGCATTTGCCATTAGTGCAGCCCCAAACCTAGGGGCCATCTTTGGGTCTTCCGTCTCTCTTAACCTCCTTTCCAAATATGGTTTAAACCTGGCCAATACACATTATCTCCACTGCCACACAGCAGTCCTAGTTCCCATCTTCTTTCATCTGCAAGGGCCTCCTTACTGTCTCCTTGTTTCTACCTCAACCCCTTTTGTCCGTTCTCTGCACTGCATAAATTGAAATTAAATGATACATTAGGTTGATTTAAATCCTTGCATAAAAATCCTCCAATGATTTCCATAAAACCTTCCCAAAACTTTCAATTGCACTTAGAGTAAAAGCCAAACTACTTAACCATGACCTGCCAAGCTCCAGTGATGTGGCCCCCGTCTCCTCCCTTGACTTCGTATCACTCCCCTATTTCCCTATCTAAAAAGACTAGTTTGCCAAACTCTCTCCACACTAGGCTCCTCTCTGGTCCTTTCCCTTCTCTTTTTGTGTAGTCCTACCTCAACTGCCTTTTGTATTCCTTCTTTCTGGCATGTTTATTTTTTTTCCTTCTGATCATTGCACTCATGCCCTAATTACTCTTTCTAAAATACCTCGACCATCTACTCCATTCTTTCCCTATCCAATTATCACTTTTTCTTTCCATCTGCATAATACCAGTCTCTGAAATAATCATATGTCTTGTCACATTTGTGCACTTTATTATTTAATTTCTGTGAAGTCTGTGAGCAGGGGCCTTATCTGCCTGGTCACTGCTCTATTCCCAAGGCCTAAAGTAGTGCCTACAATATTGTAGGCATGCATGCTTTCCCTTCTGCCCTTTCCCACAATAGATTATGAGCCCCTTGAAGTTACTTTAGTGACTTCTAGCATAATGACTGGCACACAAGTGTTGCTAAATGTTTATTAAATGAATAAATAAATGAATGAATCAATGAATCAATGAGTGAATGAATACAGTGACATGAATAAACTTCTGCTAGCTACAGTGGCTTAATATTTTCACTTGTTCCTCACAGAGAGAAAATTGGGAGTTTATACCAGTACTCAGTGTTATTTATGGTATATTACATGTAAGTATGCCCAAGTTAACTGTGAATTAGCTTTATATAGTTCTCGTTCCAGGGTGGGGATTCAATCATGTTCAACTAATCCCATTGTTGCCTGTTGTAAAACTCTGAGTTAGAAAACCTTTGCAGGCACAGGAATAGAGAGACGTCTGATGTGGGAGGTTTGAGTCTTGCCTTGGTTACTCTGGAGTCCAGTGGTGGCCAAGCAGATAAACACCCTCTTACTAGAAGGCTGTACTAAGTCACTGCCTGCTGGAATGCCATGTCTTAGAATCTCACTGAAGTTATCCCGTTATGAGTCCATTGAGACAGTCATATTTTTAAATTTCTTTTTCTCTGGTATGCTCTAAGGGCCAACTATGAATGACCAATGTGGTAGTTCTGTACCCATCAAAGAGGTTACCCAAAGAGATATAATTTGGAGAAAAAGAAAAAAGTTGGCCTCTAGGCCTATCACTTGGATATAGAAAAGCAGTGGAAACATATGGAAAAGTAGCCAGGAAAATCCGATTTTCCATAATCAACAAGTTGACCAAGGGTTTGGCTTGGGTTTACTAGAACACTCTAATTTCACAACAAGAATTTGCTTCCTAATTAGTATGAAGAGGAAGAAAGAGAGTTGTTTTCAGAGCCCTTGGCAAGCCTTTCATCCTACCATGCCTGCTTATGAACTGGATTGAAGTGATTTCATTATTTGTGGATTTTGCCCATTTGGAAGGAGGCAGTGTCATAAGAGTAAGGGAAAGTCTAGATGTGTGGGTGTGAGTGAGTTCTGAATTGGTAGCTCCTCAGGAGTCTTTTCTGCCACCATTAAAGGTAACTTCCTTCTTCTAGTTCCAGTTTCAAAAACTTGGAGTCATCCTTGGCTCCCCCCTTTCTTTCATATTCCTTATTCCAACCATCTGAAAATGATAGCAAATCTACCTTTCAAGTATATTCTAAACCCAACTACTTCTCACTTAGATAGCCACTACTCAAGTCTAAGCCACCATCCCACCTTACATGGATTATTGCAAAAGCCACATACACAGTCTGTATGCTATTAGCAGCAGAGTGATCTTTTTCAAAGAAAAGCAAGATCATATCACTCTTCTTAAAATCCTCTAGTAGCTTCCATCCTATTTAGAATAAAAGCCAGCATCTTTACAATGGTCTGCAAGGCCCTATATGATCAGGCCTTAATTGCTTTGATTTCTTCTCCTACCGGTCTCTTGTACACTTGCTCCACTCTGCTCCCTTGTTGTTCTTCACACACACCAGCCACCTTCCTGCCTCAGGACCTTTGCACTTGCCACTAATTTATGCTTGAAACACTCTTTTCAGATGTCAGCATGGCATACTCCCTTATCTCCCTTATGCCTTTACTCAAGCTCTCTGCCTCAATGAGACCCTTCCTACCAGATTGGGGTGAATCCCCATTACCCTAACAATACTCTTCATCCTCTTTCTATGCTTTATTTTTCTTCATAGTACTTCCGTCCATCTGACATACATATTTTATTTATTGGTTATATCTCCCAAGAGAATGTTAATTTTCACAAAGTCATGGGTTATATGTGTTTTAGTTGATTCTGCACCATCAACACCTACAACACCTGAAACAAAAGAGGCACCCAATAATCATTTATTGAATAAATGAATCCTCTGAGGATTGAATGGAACAATGGATGTAGTGTACACAGCAATGGTAGGTATTCAACAAATATTAATTTCTATCCTCACCGCTCTCGTATTGATTATAATACAATTTCTGCCATAGCAACTGTTTGGAATGGCATATCACTATGTAAACATAAGCCAATTCCCAAAGAATTGTCTCAGTTCATAGATGGGTGATTCATACAGCATAATTTATAGAATCAAAGACTATTTCAAACATATCTGCATATATCCTTTGGTCAAAATAAAAGATCTGATTGTTTCCTACACAATCCAGCTTGCCTAAGTGGTAGCAGTGGCAAATAATAAACTAACAGTTCAAATAACTAGACTTTACTGAGAATAAGAGGAGAAAACCTGTGAGTGGGTCTCCTCTTATATGCTAAAATGGAAATTACTTGGATTCAAATCCCAGCCTACCTCGGATTAGCTGTGTTCCTTGGGCAATGATATTTAGATTCTTAGAGCCTCATCTTTTTCATCTAGGAGATACGGATATGATAATCCCCTCTGGTTGTTTTTAGAATTATAGAAACAATGCATCTGAAAAGATGTATCCCAGAGTTTAGCTGATGGAAAATAACAGAAGTTAATTTCCACTAGCCCAAAGTCTTGTCCTGATCCTGTCTTTCCTTCTGGGCAGATAACAACTAAAGGGAAGTACAGTCCTCTGGAAGATGGCTGGCCCTGTCCTTATTCAGGTTCTACCCTCTCTCTGTAGAAAAACTGCTGCCACCTGCTAAGAGCTTCCTCTTGGCTGGATGCTGATGCTCTCTTTTGGAATCTTTAACAACCGTAGGAGGTGTACATCATTGCCATTGTCTAGATGCAGAAACTAAGGACTGGAGTGGTTAAGTCCTTCAACCAACATTGCACAGCTAGTAACTGACTGAGCCCATCTCCTGACACTGTGCCCTAGCTGTGTCCACTACTTCTCACAGTGGTTACTGTGAGAACCAGAATTATCCAGAAGCCTCACATGGCTGTTCTGCCAGCAGTTCAGTTTACTTCTCTCACTAGAATATAATATAAAGCCTCTCCAAGTAGCAAGTCTGAATGACTCCTCCCTAAACTCCCAGTACCTAGTATTGGTCATGGAGCATGGTAAGAGCTTGAGAATTATTTGCTGGTTGACTGAAGGAGTGGGCCTGAATTATTCATCAGAAAACAGGAATTACTGAGCCCCTACAATGGGCTAAAACAAGCCTCTTCAGGTTGTGTCAGAACAACCTGGGTATCGAGACACCTGGCTAACCAGAAAGGCCTTCATGAAATGGCCTTGGAGTCCACCGAACACTAACCTCTGTCACCTCTCCTTGACCAGCTAGCTCAGCACTCGCTGCCCAGGGCCAGGCCCCTAACCTAGGAACATTGTGTAGATTAACACATCCCTGGTAAATCAAATAGACCATTTAAATGTAAAAGAACCCATTTCAGCTCTGGTTCTGGACACATGGTTTATATTTGACACCCGTTATTATGAAAAACAATAACCATAAAAGCTAGCATCCGTACAGAAAAATTAGAGTTTTCTAAGTACTTTCACATCCATCTCTTCTAATTCTCACAATAATTGTTCAAGGTGGTTCTGATTCACCTCTTTTCACATTTGGGTGTACTGAGGCTCAAAGAGAGTCACTGTCCTGCCAAAGAACACAGATAAAAACAGTAACTTTGCTCATTCAGAGTCTGCTCTGGACCATACGCTCTGGTGCGCCTATCACTTGCATTATCTCTTTTCATCTTCACAATGGCCTTATGGCATAGGTAATATTGTGTTTCATATATTTCATAAGAGAAAAATGACGCTTAAATTTCTCAAGGTTGCACAAGTGCTAAGAAACAAAGCCAAGATTAACACTCGGGCCAGAACCCACCCTCTGGCCCACTGCTCTGCTATGCTGCCCAGGGTGATGCAGTAAGTGAACAAAGAAAGATCCCCACGCTCATGCTCTGACTTTACAAGCAACAGAAGCTTAGAAAATCCACAGATTAACCTCAAGTGCTGCATTCCTTGTTTTTTTTTTTTTTTTTTTCCTCTTAGTTGAAACTTCCATTTGAAGATTTCTTGAATACCATCTGGCCTTGGGTAATTCTGGGTGGAATTTCTATAAGTGATTTTTCTTAAAATAAATGGCTAATTTCACCCTCTTCTAATTAATCTTATGTCATAATGACAAATCCACCTTCCTCAATACAGTTTACATTATGTTACTCTCTAGTTCAAGACAATGAATGACTCCTCATTCCCTACTGTATAAAATCTAACTTCCTAAACTGACCTTGACATAACCATCTCAATGTATTACCTACTTGTTCCTGACACATACCCTCTTCATCAGCAAGTTCCTCCTTCTCCCAGAAGTCTTCTCACTGACCCTGACCCACTTACCTCCCCCCACTTCAAACCAGTGGTTCTCAGGGACCAGTAGCATTTAAAAAATTTTGGCAACTCACAAATAGTTTTACCCCTAAAGGAAAAACATTAGTATCAAAATAAAGAACAGTCACAAGAAAAGATAGTTGGATATATATGTATAATATTTATATGAGAAATATAGCATAATAATCAGATTATATATGCTCTGTAACATATACCTATATACTAATGTTAAAGTGTCCTCGTTTTCTCTCCATTTTGAGATGGTTTGATGAATATTTCATCAGTGATCAGCATCTGCCAGAACATGAGGATTTGGTCTCCAATTCCATTTATATTCAGGCTCAAAAACATACTGAATATTTCTTATATTATTTCTTAGTTTCTATCATCTCTTTTTAGCTAAATAAGCTCCTTGAGAGCAGAGACCACATCTTGTGCTTCCTTCACATTCCCCACAGGGCTTAAGTAGGCCAGGGCTGCCCAGAGGAGAGCGCACAATACATGTGAGTTTGTATATAATCAAGACAACCTGAAATATTGCAGCGATGCATTTGGAGGGACAATTACCTTTTGGGTGAAATAACAACAACCCAATTCAACCAATATTAGCACTCTGGAATGCAGCCCTCCGGCCTGACCTTTTAGTGACCTCCAACTTCACAGAACCCGTTGATCACCTGAAGCCTTCTTCACTTATCTTCCCGGTAAATCACTTCACTAACTGTTCCCACCACCCTCCCAAGGCAGGCAAGAGACCATCTTAAAAGAGACACATCAAAGCAAGCAAATACTTTAAGCACAGTAATCAGTTTGTGTTCCCTGACAGAGCAAGCAGGTAGATTTTCCAGCAAGCCTTGAGTCTGTGTCTCTGAATAGTGAGAAAGACATTTACAGAAAGAATTAAACACTGAGTAAGGTTCCTGGCTGGTGGAAACCCACAAAATATTCTCACCTAATTAAACATTTAATGTGGGCCATCTCAGAAAAGCTGCTGTCTTTGGTTATAGTGAGTGTTTTCCCCTCATCAAAACCTTTATTTAGGGGTCACCCCTTCCTTTGTCTTCTTTGCTCTCTGATATTTCATGTTTGGTTAATGGGCCATGTCTCACAAAGCTCTCCTTCTCAACTCGCGCCCCTCCCTCTTGCTGACTATCCAATATCTCCATTGCCCATCACAAACATTATTTGATTTAACCTTCTTAACCACCTAGCGAGATAGGTCTTGTCATTCTCATGTTACAGATAAATAAACTGAGCCCCAGAGATGTAAAATAACATGCCTAACACAACACAGTGATGATGAGGTAGAGCTGGGATTCAAACCCTGGTCTATCTAAGCCAAATGGTCTGGTCCTTTTATCTAGCCCACCATGTTGTACTGGGTAGCTAGTTGTTTTTCTGATATATGAAGGATTCCTGTCTCAAAATGGAATGAACAAATTACCCTCCATCCCTTAGCTGACAGCCAATGTAAAGCCAAGAGAGATTAGTGGACCTGCCAGTGAAAAATGCTCCATGAGGACTGATTGTCTTTAAAATTGGCTCACCCAGGAGCTGGTTCAGACTGATTAGGAGGCTAAATTATAGACGACAATAAAATAGTTCAGCAATGGTTTGAGTTAAGCCGGATATAGCTCAGTCTAGTCTTCTACTCATGTAGGAGAATGGTTGTCCCAATTAAAAGAAAAAATCATGGGTAAGAAAGTACACAGAGCAGTGTCTGACCCATGGCTAGAGTGTGATACATATGTATTTAATCTCATTGACATTCAGTGATGGTTCTTCATGTAGAAGGGAATATATTTGGCCTGTTCCATATTTTAGATCCCATGTTGACATCATGTTGAGACCCATAAAATAAGTTTTTTGTGCAAAAGGGTAGAAAGCCTATGAAACCAGGACAAGCTTGCATCCATGGTAGAATCATGAGAGGGTCCAGAAAGTTCTGTGAGTCATCTGCTGTACCTACTTAGGGGTCACATCGTTGAGTAAGAGCTGAAGAGAAAGTGTCTGCAGCCTCCAGTAGAAATGGTCTGTTGCAATTGTCCTCCATAAAGTATTTGTTCCTATTCCAGAGCGAGTCAGGAGGCAGCCTCCGAACTTAAAAGAGACAGGCCTACCAGGGATTGATGGTGCGGTGTTCTCGCATCTTTTAGTTAAAGAGCAAACTGACTCACATTTGCCTCCCCCATAAATTGCCTCTGTTGTCTTTGTTCCCTTTCTGTTAGGAGGCCTGAATCTGTCAGATATGAGATTTGAAATGTCTGATTGTTCCCCATGAAACCTCATGAAGGACAGCATCATTCCCCAAGACGAATTTCTTGTCAAAGGAAATAAGATGGCAACTTAGAAACTTAGTTGGTGAGAATGGGAGAGTTTAAACAGAGAGCTGTAGTGCCTTGTTTTAACACTGGTTCCTCCTGCTACTTCTGGGCAAGAGCACCTTTCATGACCAGGTAGCATGACACCTAATGACCCTGCCAAATCACTGATGTGATTGCATCCTGCAGAGGGAGAAGCAACATGACCCAGGAAGAATGATTATAGCAGCATTGATCAGACACAAGTTGCTACTGCTAAGAAATGAGGGGAAATGATCAGGACTGTCATGAAGGAAAAGTGTGGAATTTGTGACTTGAGAGCAAAGTGGGAACTTCAGTTGCCCAATGGCTACATGGCCTTGGGCAAATGTTTGACCTCTCTGGAGCTTGGTTTTGCACTCCCATTCTGGAAAAATGAATAGGATAATACACATAGGAAACAAAATTATGTGAGCTATTATACATATATTTTAAAATCTAATAAAAATTCAGGAACTCAAACATATCAACTCATGGGACCTGAGTAAACTGCTATTTTGAAACACAGAGCTTATGCCAAGAATTTGCTACATTATCAGAAAATAGTTGTTTTGCCTCAGAAACTTCTGGTTAAAAATTACTTGGGAGGGAGAAGGTGGCATAATCTAACATGATATTAGTACACCAATTCAGAAGATAACCCTCAGCTATAATTATTAATACTGTATTGTATATTTGAAAGTTGTTTAGAGGGTAGATTTCACAAGTTCTCATCACAAGAAAAATAAAATTTGTAACTAAGTGATGTGGTGGATGTTAAATTGACTTAATTATTGTGGTGATCATTTCTCAGTGTATACATATATCAAATCATATGTTGTATACTTTAAATAAATACACTGTTATGTATCAATCACATCTCAATAAAGCTGGGGGAAAGAACATAACACTCAGAGTTTCTCTTTTTCATTGGTTTGCTTCTATTTTGATGACAGGGTTAGTTACGTGTGAGGAATTTTTATACTATAAGAGAGCAAATAAGAGGGTGGCTTTTCAAAATTTATGGAATTGATTCCCTGTAGTATTTTGATTAGTGCTCTCTCACATTTTGACAGTAACAAACAATATTGTTTGCTTTTTCTTCCCTCTGGAATAATGGGATATTTTACTGGTGTGTTAAAGAGGGACCTCATCATGTGAGGGTGCTTACTTGCTTAATATTCTTAAAAGTGCTAATTACTATAAGTGTAAAAAATCAAATAATTTCTAATACACTTCTAGGGAGCATAGAGAAACACATCAAATGACAGGAAATAGTTGATGAAAGCAATTGATACATCAATGCAGAAGTTCTGATTACCCGTTCATATTGCCTTAGTGTTAAAGCCAAGTACAAAGTAAATTGATCCTTCACCTCTCTTCACCCCCAGCCAAAACCAGAAATTTTACATGAGATGGGGCATAGGGGAGCTTTCCTGTGAACCCTAGGGAGAGTGCTAAAGGTGAATTATCCCAGCTCCTTTTGGGGGGCTTTATAGTTTTCAAAAAGTTTTCTCATATCATCTTATTTGATCTTCACCACAATTTGGAAAGGCAATTCAATTTAAAGACATAGGAACAGAGTTACAGAGAAGTTGTCATTTGCCCACTTTGACCCAGCCAACAAGTGGCAGGCTCAGGACTAGCCTTCTGATTCCATCCCACCCCATTCCCTGCACGGGAGAGCCCAGGGGAAACATAATACCCACTGGTTGCTTATATAAAACTCAGGGACTACTTGAAAGGCAATCACACAGTACACATTTCATGAAGGGCTTCCTGGATATAACACTTAGGAAAGAGGAGATATGTTATGGAATGACATCCTAAAAAATTTGTAGAAAATCTAAGGAACTACAGGGATTTATAAATCTGTGTCGTGGTCCCGTTTTCCAATGCTGTGGGCATGAATCTTACGATAAAGTTGCCACTCTCTCAGGTTGCTTTTCCAGTTCTTCAAGTCACAGAGTTCTAGAGAGAAAAATCTTTCCACATTTCAGAAGAGGATAGCATTAAATATAGACTCATGCATCGTATGGGTTTGCAATGAATTTGAACAAAATCAATTTAAATAATGTTTACAGTGTTGTTGGAGTGGATAGAATTTTAATGTTTTGCTTGGTGCTATCATTTTAAGTTAGAAGGGAAAAAAGGAAAGCAAAAGAAAACAGAGAGACATATGATAATAAACCCTAAATCTAATAATAAAATTCAAGCCTAGTATGTTTCACCACTAAATAAGCAAGATGACAAATTTGATAGGATGGTTGAAAATTAAAACATGTTTAGTCTATTGGGGGTAAAATTCTGAAACTCTCACCACATGAATCTGTTATCCCAAAGGGCCTGCAAATACTCTCTGGGCCAAGCACTGGGCAGCGAAGGGCCTGTCACTGCCCGATGGAAGAGCAAAGACACATGACACATATTTACAGACATGAATACTAGACCTTGAATTCCACAACCAGAATGGCCCTTACAGATCAGGAACTCAGTTTCCACCTTTTAGAGGAGGAAAAACAAACAAACAAACAACAACAACAATTAAAAAATGAGGCCTAAGGTGGATAAATGCCATGCTTATTGTCTTAAGTAGCAGAGATGGAACTAGAATCCAGACATTCATATACTTAGTGACTACTTGGTCCCAGGATGCCATGTATTGTATTTCCTTTTTACAGTTTTCTCCATTCTCAAAGTCTTATAGAAGTATGTATTACCTTCATGATCAGAAAAATAATTAATGAAGGAAAAATATACTGCAGTAGGCACTGAGAGGATAGCACCCTTAGTTGTGGAGTGTTCGGAAACATGAGTTCAATTTGAGAAATGGTGTTGGAGACGGCATTTGAGGAGAGGAAAAGCTGAGATTAGAGTGAGTGGTGGAGACAGTGAAGCAAAGACAGTAAGACCGGGGTATGTAGACTGTCTTGTGGACATTTACAGAAGAATATCGACAGACGCCTTTGAAGGAGGACTCATTCCCCCTTGTATCTCACATTTTTGCTATATTCTGGATGTTTAACATTCTGGAAGGAAGGGGAGAAGGGTGAAATAGAGGGGAAAGGAAGAGAGAGAGAAAGGGAACAAATGGAAAAATGTAAGGGTAAGGGAAGTTGAAACCACACTGTGGAGATTTTGTACTGTTGATTCTTGGAATTTAGACTTACTTTATGAAATTACATGAAGTCACCAAAAGCTTTTGATCAGGGAAGCCACTTAGCAGCGATAAAATAAAGATAAATTAAAAGATGGAACGACTAAATATTTGGAGATTTCCAGAATTTCTCATACTGTTGTTTCTTAATCTTTACTTTTGATATTTTGGTTAAAGTTTCCAATGCTGAATTAGAAAACTGTTTTTGAACATTAGGTGCTCAAAATATTTCTTAAGTTGCATTTTTTCGTAATGCTTTATGAACCTTGGGTTTGAAAAATGTATTAGAATTAGCTTAATTGATTATATTAAATTTGACTCAAAATTGTGAGTTTAAAAGATGTGGTTTATTTTAACAAAAAATGTTAAATGAAAATATCAATTTTTAAATGACTAAAAGCTCGGTTTTTGAGATAAAACCACCCTGAAACATTTTAAAAGCCTTCAGTATGCTATTGTCAAAATACAGAGTTGATATAATTTATTAAATAATGCACACAAATGCACACAAAGTCTTCCTGCACAGAATTCTAAAGAACGATCTCTTCCAACCAAACTGATGAACATGGAGAACTAACAGTGTGCAAGTGCTCACTCCAGCTGGTCAGCTGCACTATTTATTGTCTCCATCTTGCAGGACACCACTGTTCTCATGGGATGTGGTCTCCAGAGACAAAGTCCTCAAAAACACATCCCTACAGATGACCAATGGAGTGTGGGATTACATCATTCCTAGCCTCTGCTTTACTTAACACGAGGACGGGGGGACAATGTGCAAGATGTAGAGATGAAACCCCAAGCTTTTGGAGACGAGGCTGCAAAGCCCTGGAGTTGAGAAGAAGAATAAGGAATGGCCTGAAATGGGGATGGTAAATAAGGTAGAGCAAAAACTCATGAAATAATGAAGTAGCAGAAAAGGACTGAGCAGACAAAAGCAAACCAGTGAGAGACAGATCTATAGAAATTACCAAATCAACCATGTGGCCTTTAGAATGAAGGGATCATTCATGTGTTGCAAAAGATTAAGTGAATCTGCAAGAGCCATAAAACCTCACTTGGCTGGAAAAAGAAATGAAAGCTGCACAAGAATTCAACTTGTGCACAAACAAATATTGCGTGACATTACCAGGAGTTCAGAGATGCTGTTTGCTGGGAGTCCAGTGCATTTGGGGCAAATGGCCTAGGAAATTTTAGGATCCGGACCTGCAATAGCAACCCTATAAATATGAAAAAAGGCAAGTGGATGGTGAAGAACTTACAGGAGGCACAAATACCCCTGGACTAACACAAGTCACAAGAACATAAATTATCCAGTGTGATTAATGATGATGTCATACCACCTTATTGAACTCTTCAATAAGTCAAGTGTTCAAAACTATCAGAGAAGTTTTGCATGTGGTATTTTTCATATCAGAAGAAAATCTGTTTCAGGATACTTCTCACTTTAAAAAAATTTTTAAATCAGTTTTATTTTTCTCTTACCTGCATTAGAATTTTATGAGAAGGTCTGCTCCATTCATCATTGCTCCACAGAAGCAAGGGCACTGTTCATGTACTAGGGTCTTGCCTTAACCACTGAGAGATACAACAGAAACGGGATTAAGAGTGTAAAACACACAGAGAAAAAGTGCAAAAATCCATGTGTGAACCAAAGGACTTTCAGTCTTCTTGTTTTGAGGATTCTGAAAGTATCTCTTGGGAAAAATCACACTAAAAACTCATCCGCCAAGGCAAGTGACTTATTATTTTGGAATACGATGAATAGGAAGAGTGAGGCTGGAGTTCAGACTTAAGGAAGAGAGAAGGCAGGTACTTTCTTTATGTCAGGAGCAGGCAAGTAGTAACTCAGCAAAAAACAAAAATGACAAAAAGCCATAACAGCTGCAATTAGGAGAGGCCACCCATGAATACATGTCCGGAAAGAAAAAGTCAGATTATGTAAATAAAATGTCTGGTCAAGATGATGCTAAGAGGTCAGTGAGGTTGTATTTGAAAAGGATTCAAAGTTAGAGGGTTAAGAAAATCCAGGTTTCCCCAGAAATTTCTGCTGTGGTCAAAGGCGTTGCTATGTGTGCTGGAGATTAGGTTCATTCCCAAGTTTCTCTCAGAGCTGCCCCCCTTAGTAAAAAAAGCCAAAGGGTACAAAATCATCATTACAATAACCATTTTCTTGGAGCAGACAGGACATGGTGAAGGGTGCAGAAGATAAGAATTCTGTCTTCAGGTTTCTCCCCAACCTGCTCAGTTTGGTGTCCCTCCCAGTTCAGTCATCAACAGGACGGGCAGACATGTCACATTCAGGAAATGCACAGAGTTTAAATAGTCTGCTGCCATCTGTCCCCAATTAGGAACAATCACTGGCTTGGAGAAACACTGAAAGTATTTCCCTAGGCTGGGCAGTGAATTCACTCATCTGACATGGTTGAAAGCTGCTATCCTGTGTGGGTCAATGTGCTCACCCAGGTCCTTTCAGACTGACAGTCTTAAAGGAGGGACTCAACCATCCCAGAGGAAGTAATAAACCAGGAGAGAACCTGGGACTCCTGCCTCAGAGGGATAGAGGTATTTTTCCAAAGATACATTTAGAGTGATGAACAAAAGGGCCATCCAGTCTTGCACACTGCCAGGCATTCAGTGCTCAGCTGAGGATTCATGTCCCAAATCAGACAGGAGTCAGGTTGGGGCCTCAGCAACAAGATTGCATGAACAACCAGGTGATTGCTACTCCCTCCTTCTGAAATTTCCTTCTTGCATACCTATCCCATGGCCTGATATTACGCATCCTTCAGGGTTTAGCTCAAGTGCAACTTCCTGCAGGAAGCCTTCCTAGATTTAGCCAGCCAGGTAATATTTCTGTCCACTCTAAATTCCTGCGATCTAGCTTCTCTTGCAACCAGTGCGGCATCTTCATTAAACCCAGTAGTGTTTAAGAGCTTAGATCTGGAACTAAACTGCTTGGATCCATAATCTTCCTTATGTATTGCAGTGTCGGTGTTTATAAAATGGAATAATAGTAGAATCTACTTCACTGGGCTGTTGTGAGGACAAAGTGAAGTCACTGTAAAGTGCCCAGCACATGGTAAGAGCTAGGTGTTTACAATTACAATTACTAGGGATGTAAACCTATACTTCTCAACTACCTCTAACAGACAATAACTCCCTGAGGTCAAGATCTGTGTTTAATTTGTTTTGTCCCAAAGTATTGCATAGTGCTTAGTATATAATAACATGAATGCATTGTGAATATAACATTTATTAGGTTTTTTTAGATATTTTTATTTTAAGAGCAGAGGTAGGGAGGCAGGCAAGACTGGGCAGCAGGACCTGAGAAGACCGACCATTCTCTAGGCCAGCTGCTGCCAAAGCATCCAGGGATTCAATGAACTGAGTTAAGCGGATTGGGAAGATTGAGGCAAATGTCACCACCAAGGTGGCTTAATCCATTAGAAAGAGTGGCAGTGAGGAGCCCCTTATAGAAACAGAGACTCAATGTAAGACAGAGCTAAGCTACTTTGGACCTGTCTATTTAAGGTTATCACAACAATATAGGAATACTTTATAAGAACCAAGGAACCAATAATATCCAGGGCAATGTGACTGAGTAGAATGAAGTTCTGTGATCAGAAAGATAGGGATTCAAATCCTGCCTCTGCATGTGGCTAGTTATATGACCTTGGGCAAATATGTAAGCTTATCCATAAAATAGGAAAAAAATCATACCTAAGATCCAGGATTGGTGGAAGGATTAGCAATAAGTAGCTAGTCAAATATTGGGCCCATAGCAGATGCTCAACAGTTGGCCTGTGAGCATAAGATTCAATTTCAAGTTCTAGGGATGGTGGGCCTGGCACAGCGTAGGATGAGGCTGGACTGGACAAGCATGAACTCAGTCACTAATGCTGGCAAGGATAGAGAAGGCAGAGGAAAAGCTTCACGCAGCCCCTCCATCTTAACATTTTTGCATACAAATTGACCATACAAATATTCTTTGATCCTTCCCCTAGAATAGCTCCACCTTCATTACTGGAATCACCCAAGCAGAAAGCATAATCCTGTGGTGCTTCCTTTGAAGGTAAGTAAAGCTGGGGGCTGGGCAAGAATGGGACAGAAAAAGGGAAGCCAGTTAGAGTAGAGATATTTCGGGGAATGAGAGAACCCTTGAGTTGAAGTGACAGAATTCCACAACAGCTTGCTGAAAAATGAGAAAAATCACTCAATACACTTTGCCAAACAGCTGCTTTGATTGATATTTTTAAAGCCTGAACCAACCAAGTAGTGCAGGTGTCAGAATTGTGTAGCCTAAACCACAGACTGTGTTGCTCTCAGAAATAATGGATGGCTTGAAGCAAGCACTTCTTATAGGCCAAAGAATGGCACTAAGAATTCTAAAGAGAAAGGTAAAGGAAATACAAATAAACAGATTTTCCAAAGCTCTTCTATCTAGACATTATTACCAGAGGAACCCCAACTTCTTTAAAATTTATGTAAAAATTATATTCATAGTCACAAACAAGTAGGCACCCCAAAGAACACAGAAGAATTACAAGTATTTTTCCAGCACTCAGATCGCACAGAGCTGGGGCTATTTAGAGGTTCTTAAAGTCAGTGATTTAAAGATATTCACTTATTTCAGGTATTAGTAGTTGATGGGCTTCTGGGCTTATTTTCTTTACCTTTTCTTCTAAAAAGACATGGAGCCGTGATGGAAATTAGCTGAAGACAAGTGGACAGTTTATTGCTGCTTCTTGGTTTTTTAAAAACTTCCTCTAAGTTACTTGTAAGTCTTGTACATTAAACTTCATCCTCATTTTAAACTGGTTGCCAAGAACTCACGCTGAAAAGGGAGGCCTAAGAAGGAGGATAAGCCTTTAGGTGCGGAATGGGCAACAGAAGGCCATTGACCAAATTACAGCTGTCTCCTCATTCATCTGCCAGGCCTTGAGGCCTTCTCATGTCCTAACTTCATATGATTGCACATCCCAGGGACAATTTAAAAGTGCGTAAATTTTATTTTATCAGAACAATCAATGTTCACAATTTAAAAAGCAAGTACTACTAAAAGGTCTATAACGAACAATTGCATTCCCCTGGCCTGCCCCACAGTCAGGCCCCAGGCAATAACTTGAAACGCTCTAGTTCTTCCTTCTGGTACCCATGCCCACATCTCTCATAATATACTCATCGTGCTTTTCTATTGATTTATCTTTCAAAGACATAATTTATTTACTTCCTGGCATTTTTGTTGAGAATTTACCTCTCTTACACCACTCTACCTCTTCTTCCATCTTCCCAATAGATATTGTGTCATTTTTCTATTTGTGGATAACAAGCCACCCCAAAATTAGTGGCTGAAGGAAATAATGATTTGTTATTTCTCAAGATGCTCCGCCTCTACCAGGTGGTTTTTCCACCAGTCTTAACTGGCTTTACTCATGTGGCAGCATTCAACTGGTGGACTGGCTTAGAGAAGAACTTGGGATTTCAGCCAGAGCTCCTATTTCTCCCCTGCACATCTCTTTTGGGCGTCCTCAGAGCATGGTGGTTTCAAGGGCAGCATTCTAAAACAAAGCATTCCAAAAGCTTGAAAATGGAAGCTACAACATCTCTTATAGTCAAGCCTCAAAAGGCTCCACTATATCTTCTACCACACTTTATCAGTCAATGCCTGGGAAAGGGCAAGTCAACACTAATAACCCAGTGTATCCAACTAAAATGAGAACATTGAAGCCGAATGCCAGTGAAGTGATCATAAAAAAAAAATTTAAGATGTTTTTAATGTGTTTTCTAGCCTAGAAAAGTTACATTTCAGGCAATGTATATATTCACTTAAAACATAATCTCTGGAGAAAAAGACCTAGTTTTGAATCCCTACTTCACTGCTTACCATTTGGTGAACTTGGACAAATATTTAGCTCTTTCAGTCTTGGCTTCCTAATTTATAAATTTTAGATATTAATACCTGCTTCATAGATTTTGGAGGAATTAAATATAACAATGTAGATCAGGTTTATATGCTGTATCTATACATCATAATTTTTCAATAAATGTTGTTGTTGCCATTATTAAGAGAACTTCCCAAATGTATCATTCATACTCTGTCAGAAATCTTGGAAGAATTAAGATAGGAAATATTATCTTGCCTCACAAAAAAAGCTATGCTGCAAAAAAATGTAATGTGTTTAATATCTATCCCAAGTAGTTTCCTGGAAAAAATGATTAAATCAAATATTTTTGAAAGCTAGGAGAAGGAGAAAGAAAAATGAGAGAAATAATATGTTCATGAAATACGAATTCACCTTAAGCATTACTTTTTGTAAAATAAGATGATAAGAATGCACACCAAAACAATTTACAATGTCTCCCTTTAATAATTATAGATAAAAGTGTAGAGATGAGGAAATCTTAACAATTCAGTTTAGTGGATTTCTAACTGAAAGGACCAATACTACATATGTCAATAAAGGCATGGTGTAGGACTCTGTCTTGGCCCTATTATTGTTCACTCACTCATTTACTCAAAAGTTACATACTGAACACCTACTGTGTTCTAGGTGTTGCATTAGGCATTGGAAATGTAGAAACAAACAAACAAACTTTAAATGAAGGCATAGAATGTTAAACCAAATCCTTTTTGACACAAATTGGCCCAGAGAGTAAATGCACTGAAAAGAATGATCAAGATTCAAAATGATGTCAACAGATTATAGGAGTAGATCAACTTGAGCATTTAGTCATGCTACTCTTGAGAATTTATTCAATGCCTCTGATCTTCAGCTTCCTTATGGATAAATGGAGACAGTGATATATATACTGATTGATTTGTTTTGAGCTTTAAAGATAATATATGTAAAGAATATAGCACAGTGCCTGGAATACACTAGATGCTTAAAATGTAATAGCTTTTATTAATATGGTAATTATCTTTTCACAAAAAGTTATTTTTCCATGAATGTAAGGATTCTCAGAATATTGGAGAAGGCCAAGAAGAAAAGCAAATGATACAAGGTTAAAATTCCTCTATGTCCTTACAGGAATTTCTGTTCTTCTCATATTAGGCTAGTTACACATATACTTTTAAATTAACTTTACTTTTAATTTGGTGATATTCCTTTCATTGAGAAATTATCTCATGCTATTGAGGAGATCCTTCTCTGTAACCATACATAGGCTAGATGAAGATGTAGGAGCAGCACGAGCATCCCTTGGCAACCCAAAGGATGAATAAGGCTGAACAAAGTGAAGCAAAGTGAGACTAAGCATCTGCTCTGTGGTCCTCATTTCTTGAGTGAGAAAATAGGTTCAGAGGTGTTATGTGACTTTTTGAACAACACAACTAATAAATGCTAAGAAACAAGACTCAAATCCAAGTCTCTGTGATTCCATTTTCCTTGCCCTTTCTCCTCTACCACACTACCTCTGGCATGTGTTTCTGCCTATGATGAGCTGCAAGTCCTTAGCATTTCTTTAAAATTTTCTGCTCACTAGGAATATCATACTTAGCTAATTCCCACTCCCCAGAGAACTGTCCGTTCCATGTGTCATCTTCTTTGTTATGTCAATATAGGAGAAATGCTAAGTTTTAGGCAACAGATTTTTAAGCTATTAAAATCTCACCATCTTAATAATACTATTATAATTGTGTTCACATGTATTCATATTTTAAACATATAACCATTCTACATATAGCTTTGTATCATTTATTTATTCACTCATTAAATGCATTATTTATTGATTGTTGGCTATGTTCCAGGCACCATTTTAGGAGTGAGAACTATAGCTGAGAACAACAAACTCCTTGATCTCATTGTCATTATATGTGGTGCAGGAGACAAGCAACAAACAATATAAATAAGTAAAATACATTGAATGTCAGATGATAAATGCTAAAGAGAAAGAGAAACAGGCAAAGGGGGTAGAAGTTTGAGTGGGTAAGAGGTGAAGTTGAAATTTTAGATAGTTTCCAGGAAATACTTTGCTGTGTGGAGTTAGCAAGTAAGTACAGATCTGAGGGAAGTAAGATAGGGAGCCGTATGGCTGTGTGTGGTGCGGCACACAGAATTCTGAAATAACTCCAAAGCCCTATTTTCCCCTTGGTTTGATTTCCATGATTATGTTAAGTTACATGGAAAAGGGGATTTTGCAAACACTAACTTTAACATAGGGAGAGTACACTTTTGGGCCTAATCTAGTCACATGCCCCCATCAAAAAGTAAGTTTTCTCCAGTTGGTAGCAAATGAGAGGCCCTAATTAAAATGAGAGGAACACAACACAAGGGAGGTTCTCCATTGCTGAGATAGAGGGAGCCACATGGAATGGTCTGGAAGAAGCTTCTAAGAATTGACAGTGAGCTCCGGTTGACAGCCAGCAAGAACATGGGACCCTGAGTCCTACAACTGCAAAAAGTAAAGTCTGCCAACAGCTTGAATAAGCATGGGAACAATTTCTTCCCAGAACCCCCAGATGAGAGTCCAGCTGGAATTCACCTTGATTTCAGTGCGTAGGAAGCTGACTGAATGGAGGGTAGGAAAGTGAGGACTCAAGGTATAGGTGCACTGTTTCATGCTTGTGACCTCAATAATAATGATATTTTTGTTTGTTACAGAATATTATCATGTGCATCACAATTTATTCAGGCCTTATCCTCTGACTAATTCTGTGCTTGAAGTCTTTTTGTTATTAGATACTGCTGCAAGAAATACCCTCATACACAGAGCAGTTTTCCTTAGTTTGCTAATCTGACTTTCAAAAGATGTCTATTTTACAGTAATGTATGGCCCCCAATTTTCCTAGACCCTTGCAAGCACTGAGTTTTATCATTCTTTTTTCCTAGTTTAATAAGCAAAAGAGTAGCAACAATTAAAAATATCTTCTATGAATCCGAGAATAAAGATTTCTACCAATTTGTCCACTTATAGCATTTCTGTTCATTGATTTTTGAAAAAGGTAATGTTGCTTATTGAGCTACTGACAGGTGAGGCAATCAGTTTCAAAGAGGTTTCAGACTAGATTTGGATCATAACTTGCTCTTCTTTAATCCCCTGGTGTTTTAGGTTCTTCATCTAAGAAATGAAGACAGAGCTTGGCATTGCATCAAAACAATATTTGTAAAACATTCACAGAAGTGCCTCCTTGAATTTCTTCCTATTAACCTATATCTATGTATATTCTTTTACAACAAAAAAGTGTTGTACAGTGCAAAGAACTTGATTGGATTAAGTAGTCCTCCATTATTTTATCAGCATACTGTGTACCCTTGAGTAAGTCACTTCACCTCTTTGTGACCTAGTTTCTGCACCTGTATGATGAGGAACTTGCAATAATATTCAGCCAATTCCTGCACACTCTGAGTGTAATGACCTTTCATAATAACTACCTACCAAGTCAGACATGGGCCTGGTAAATCCTATCCTCTCTCCACTGATGCAATGAGTCTACATTTTGACCCCTAAACTAGTTATTTCTGACCAAGTCCTTCAGATACTCCCTTTTATAGTTCCCAGCTCCATCTTGTTTTCTCTGCTATCTCTTCAAATAGTCACATCTTAGTTTCTACTTTTAGGGTAGAAAATTAAAGCCAGGTATCCTCTCCTTTAACAAAAATAACATTAATCAAAGAATTAGAGATGTTAAAAATGTGTATGCGTACCATGGGAAAGCAAAACCAATAAAGAGCTATGAGAAATTTAACCAAGGCCCAAAGAATCAAAGCACAAATAAATGAGGAATAGGAAGGGTGATAAAATCGCAGATCCAGAAGACGTTTAAAAACTCACAGATGAATAATAACTGCTACTTTGTCTTTATATATTCTTTGTATATCTATATTTATTTAAAACCTAATTTAATTTCTGCAAATTATTTTATTTTTAACTGTTTTAAATATCCCCATATTCTCAGATATTTAGACTATCTTCTGTTAATTCCATTATAAATATTTTTAGCAATATCTTTATATAAAACTATTTTCACACTTGTAGTTCTTTAGAATACATTTTTACAAGTGGAATTGCTGGGTCAAAGGGTATAAACTTTTCAGCATTGCCATATATCTAATGTAATTGGTTTTAAAGAAATTTGTACCTATTTATACTCCAAACAGCATCAGATGAGGGTACATCTGATGATAATTTTCTAGCATAGGTTATTTTTAAAGCCTTTGCTGATTTGATAAGTTAAAATTAATTAATTGCTCATTTGGCTTTATCAGTGGGGATGAACTTGTTTTTGTAGTCGTATTGTCATCTTTTTTCCTTTAATTTTTCTTTATACACTGAGTAATTTTTTATATTGTTGACACTGTAGAGAATGTTCACACTGTAGAGAATATCGATTTCTTTAAGCAGGCACTTAACTTGGCTTCAAGCTGAAAACTCCATTTCTTGACTAGTCACTCAAATCTAAGTTCAGTTATTTAGCCTTAACTAGACTAAATAAATTGTGATCAGTTTTGTGTTTGTATGTTCCAAGGGCCAACCAGATATCTTGACATGCACAGAACTTAGGACTTCCCTCTCTGCGAAATATTCCCCCTATCCCTAATGTTCTAGAAACTATGGTTGCCCTGAATTCTGTTTACTGGTTCTTTAGGAAAGAACAGTTCCAGCTTTTACATCTGTGTTTTAACCAACCTAAATGTCACAGATTAGGGCCTGCCTTCTGGCTAAAAACCACGTACATAAACAAACACACACACACAAAATGGAGAATATCAGCAACTTCGATTACCTTTTTTTCTGAATATGGACTTTCCTTTGAAATGTGACTGTGTTTGTTCACTATTAAGCCTTCAGGTAGTTATCTTTTTATATTTTTATTTTGTAGTTTAGAGTTGTTACCTGCAGAAGAGTTAGTAAGATGAGCTTACTTGGCCATTGTTAAAAGGAAAACCTCAGAACTATAGAAAGTTAATTTTCACTTTCACAAAAATTGGTTTTTTCAACGCCTGCCCCCCCCCCAACTTTAAAATGCAAAGTAATTTCCAAGTGCACCACAAGGAAGCTAAGTTTCTCAGAATTCCAATGTTTCCCTTTGAACATATTTAGAGAATGTTTCCTACAAAAGTTGCTTCTTGTAACTAGAGCTGCCTAGTTAGCTTCAAGCATGCACAGAAAACCGCACCTGAGCTCATCCTGAACAAGATAGCAATGGCACTGGGGGACTACACAGTCCAGAAACCAATTAAGTCTGAGGTAAGGAGGGATTTTCTTCAACTAGCTAATGAAGACCATAAGCAGAGGCTCTGGCCACAGAGAATTCAATGCTGACCCTATACTTTCTTCTTGAATTTGCACAAGGATCAACAACTGCAAAGACTAATCTAATATGAGCCGTGGATGGCTTTCCTGTTTGTACTACTTCGTGCTTAGCAACAATCGCTCATCTATGATTTTCTGGCACAAGAAAATACGATACTTTGAAGCTAACAGGTATTTGTTAAGATCTCCATATTTCGTTTCATCTTTAGAGAATGTTAGAATTTACCTAATTTAACCCACATTTTTCCTTGTAAGGATCCCACAGGCCAAAATGGGGAAGACCCATCTAACATCACATGGGAAAGAGCAGAGCAGCTCCATCAGAATGCGGCTGAGCTGACTCTCATTCTGGCAACCTGACACACAGCTGTACATCCAGTGTTTCAGAGATACTTTGCTATATGGTATTTCCTCAGCTTTTCTCAAGGTTATACTCTAAAGTGTTCCGGATGGAAGAAAACAGTTGTGTGATCTCAAGCTCCTGAATTCAGCAATAAGACAATGTGATCATTGCATTTAATGGTTGGCTGTTCTCCAAAATCAGACTGGCAAGTAAGCATTTGTGGTCTGTCTTATAACTGCTCTCCTCACTTCTCCACCTCCTTCCATCCCGTTACCATCTCTGTGGCTCTCTGCTCTCCTCCCACCCAAGTTTCATAGGATTCAAATGCAACAGAACTAGTCTCTAGATGTAAGTCAAGTTGTGAAAAGGAACTGGCCAGGCTAAAGTTAGGTCGAGTCTGAATTATAAGCTTCCTCCTCTGTGAAGTGTTTGGTTTTTCATATGCAATAATTTCAATCATTCATTTATTGTGTAAAATATGCAAACATGTTCTTATTCATCAGCCTTCCTCAAATATGCTACAGGAAATGGAACTGAGCCATTCAACTTGAAGAAAAAGCTTCTCCATATTAAGAAATAACCTCCTTAGGGAGGATAAATGGTGATGGATACAGGTTTGGCTGGGGTGGTGAACAAATAATACAGTGACAGATAATGTGTTGTAGAGTTGTGCACCTGAAACCTGTAGAATTTTGCTAGCAGTCTCACCCCAATAAATTGCATAAAAATAAAAAAATAAAAAATAAATTTACTAAATAAATAAATAAAATAGAAATAGTCTCCTTAAGACCTAGTTACCAGCTCAGGCAAATCTCATGGGACATCAAAGTCCTCAGCATGGAAAAGCCAGAGTAGATGGAGTTTCACATTTTAAAGTTGAAAAAAAAAAAAAAAAAAAACGCCAAAAAACCACAAATAAAACCTGCCTGTCTTCGGTAGCCTGTAAGATCTCTCTTGTCTCCAGGCAGGAGAGATTCCTCAGGTGTTACCCACTTTATCACAGCATTCCTCATCTCTCCTTTTATCTTGTGCCCTTCTCCTCTTTTCAAGATCATAAATCAACAGAGACAAGTCTTCATTCTTTTTTAAAAGAGAAGGGGGGAAGTCTAGACTTCTCCTATTCCATGGTAAAGTGAACAACCTGATAAATCTAACTATCTACTTCTCAGGTAAAACCTGGAAATACTGCAAAACCTGAGTGGGCAATCTGTAACCAGGAATTCTGCAGCACCAGTCCAAAGTCATTTTCACACTCCTTTCAACTGCAACACCAGAGGAAACTCATGTGGGGAAATGGCAGATTGGTTCAAGAGACTTCAGATTCCAGAGAAGGGTCAGAGTCAAATCCAAGAGTTTGTGACAGCTGAAATTATCCATGATTTACTAATTGCTGAAGGCAGCGACCCGGCCATAAAGAGCAAAGGCCAAAGGGAAGGCTTGGTGCCCATTGCTGGCATTAGGTTTCTGTCTAGAGGAGAAGAAGACAGCAGAAAACTGAAAAACATTTGGAACTAATTAGGTGGAATGAGGAAACTTGAGGCTAAGAGGTGGGGGTGGGATCAGGGCTATACTGTTCCTTAAAATTAGAAATAGTTGGTCAACTTCACCAAGGGCTCTGCTTCTTATTTTTCTTGTCCTCAACATAACATATACATAGCTGATAAAAAGCCTCATCTTTCAGCTTCCTGCTATATTAAGGATCTTATCTAGAGAATAATGCAGCTTTAAAAAAATGAAAGGAATCAGCAGATATTACTGTTTTCCTCAAGGATGAACCTGGAAATGTGGGAGACATTATGGAAAGAATTGAATTTTAGTCGGGCAGACATAAACTCAAATTTTCACTCTACTGCTTACAGGCTATGTGACCCTGAGAAAGTTAGATATCTCCACTGAGATTCTGTCTTTTCATCTGCAAAAGTCAGCTGATACCAATTCCTTCACATGGCTGACATGAGGATAAAATGATATAAAATATAAAAAGCACCACCCCCAACATGCTCAGCGCATAGCTATGCTCATTAATTAGAAGTCCCTTTCCTTTAGGCCTTATAAAAATTATATTCAAAAACATTTCTATCCATCTGCAATTCCAGAAATTAAGGCATACAACAAAGCCACAGTACTTAAAATAGTGTTGTGTTGTTTCAAGAATAGACATCAATGGTACAGATAGAGAATCCAAAGACTTGCCTTATTCACAGGCAGAAATAAATGCAAGTTGAATTAAAGGCCCATATTTGGGAAAATAAAAGTAATTTTATGCCAATATAATGAAGGACAATAACAAGACCTTGAAGTTGAGTTGTCTTTCTTAAAACCAGTTATGTAGCTATTTTTGCTACCATAAAGAAAGAAAAAAAAAATAGACATTTGAACACGAACAAAGGTAAAAGACAAGAGATAATCTGGGAGGAAATAGTCACATCTGTGAAATAGCCAGATACAAAACAGACCAAGGATAAGCATCTGAAGCTTTCAAATAAATCTTGTGTGTCTATTAAAAATAGCCCAAAAGCCAATGAAAATATGGTTCAAAGGACACAAGTAGGTAATTGTAGAAGATGAAATCAGAATTGCCCTATGAAAAATAGCTTCTCCTTATTAATAATCAGAAAATACAAATAAAAAATAACAAGTTACCAGCCTGGCAAAGATTTAAAAGTTTGATAATATAAAGTGTAGACAAGCAAGGGTCAGGGGCAGTAGAAAGAGAAGGAGAGTAAAATTAAAATAGTTGCTCATGACCTTGAAATCAACAACCAACCTGAAGAGCAAGATGGTGGTATCTATGATATTACTTGTCCTAGGCTCCAGCAATTTCTTTCTACATATCTGCCCTGGATACAACTTGAATATAAACATAAAGATTTGATACAAATCTTTGATTATTTGTAGATTAATCTTAGATATGATCATTGTTTATAATATGGAAAATTTTAAATATTTATGCACAAAGGAATGGAAGAATACAATTACATCAACACAAAGAATTATTATAAAATAATCAAAAAATAAGGTAGATTTGCACATATTTACATGCATCACTCACAATCCCTTCCCCCAAAAAACTGATACAGGGTAAGGCAAAAATAGGTTTACAGATGTGAGTATACAAAGTTTATTCTTATTCTCATTTATTAATTATTGTATTATTTTCCATACAAACAACTATAAACCTACTTTTGCCCCACCCTGTTTATTTCTCCCAATATATCAATATGTATGGAAAATCTAAAGAATTTGAGATACTCTTTCATCAGACAAATCCATCATGTAATGTGCTCTTAGTGGTAACAGGAGGGCATCAGTATGGGGACAGGAGTTTTCAGGAGACTATAGTTTAATCTGTAGTGGTTTAAACATTATCAGTTATAACTGGCTTATGTGTTATTTATATAAATTTAAAATTAAATGTGTACAAATATTGCAAAAAGATGCAAATATCTTAAAATGTTGACGGTGATTCATTTGGGGTGGGATGGAGAGTGAGTATGGGTGATTATTGTTTCTTCTTTGTACATCCTTACAACTTAAAAAAGTTTTCCAAAGAGAAAAATGATCACCATTATCATCCAAGAATACTCGTAAAATCCCAGGTTATGGCACTAAATACTAAGCTAAACCGGTCCAGAAAAAAAAAGGTTCTTGTCCAGTTTTGCAAGCATAATCTCACTTAACGTTTGTATTAATCCTGTGAAGTGGTTATTATTTCCATTGATAGAAACGAAAATTAGGGTTCCAAGAAGCTGGACAATTTGCCCAACCTCACACAACTCTAGAGTCACAGACCTGATAGTCCAATGAATGTCTTTGGATATCAAAGTTAATACTTCTCTCACCATACCATAGGTACCTCAAAGCAAGCACTGTGTGCTACTTTAAAAAAAAAAACTATAAAACTATTCTTTTAGAAATTATAATGTTGCTTCACTGCTAAATAATTTTGAAATCTAAAGAAGAGATGAATTAAAGTTTTTAAAATATATAGGCATTTTATGGACATATTTGCATTTAAATACAGGAATTAAACCAATTTATTTAGGAGAAAAGTATTACTGTTTCCAAATAGGGCTAGTGTGTAGAGAAGACATTTGCACAAATAAATCTTTTATTCAAATGTAATATTCCTATGCAGTGTGATAAAGCAGCATGGAATTCCACTGAACCAACTGTTAACTAGAACTGTATTAGCAGGATCTCAACCCTAACTAGCCCAAGACCATGAGAATTTATTGCCTTAAATAACTGGTTTCAGGCACATCAGTATAACCAGAGGTTCAAACAATGTTATTAGCACTTTCTCATGCTCTCTCTGTCTCTCTTTCTCTCTTCTCTGTGTTTTTAAGTATGCTCTAGGCAAGGGGTAGTATATGTAACTCTCAAGCTCTCCAAGTTTCCATGGATATACTTTCTTACAATCTGAAGAAGAAAAGAGACCCTCTTTTCCTCCATGTGAGTCCCTGAGAAATAAGTTGGCCATACGATGCCCATTTCTGTAGCCAGTGAGACCAGTCAGTTCTGAGTCTTTATTACCATCCCTTTTGCGCCAGGGGAGATGGATTCAATCCCATTCAAATCAAAGGGATCAAATTGGATTATTATAGAACGGGTAAAAAGAAGTTAACCAAGCCAAAGGAATTTTGGGCAGACAAAAAACCATATGACTGCAATACAGTCTCACCTTTGAAAATGTTAGGTGTGGGGCCACTGGAAAGCCAGTGGGCTCACCTATGGAAGAGGGGACAACGTTCATAACAACTAAATCACAGTGTCTTCCTGAGGGTTAAATGGTAGCTGGAGAGAAAATGTACCTAACCCAGTATCTGGCAGATATAAAAGGTCTCATATAGTTTGTTTCCGAATTGGTTATTCAAAGGCAGAGTGGTTCAAAACTACTTCTATCACCTCTTCCCAGAGACTTTGTCAATTAGCAAGTCCAATTGCATAATAGCACAATGGTATGGGATGTGGAATAGAGTTGTAAGCCCATTTCGGATTGTCCTTTACAAGTCTACTGAAAGCCAGGAGGCTGCGTGACCTGGGAGTCATAACTACTGCAGGAACAGAAACTGTAGTGATACTTATTGCGTGCTGACTGTGTGCCAAGTAGTCTGCTAGCTAAGTGCTTAACATGCATCTTTTTCCACATCATCTTTACCATAGCTAACGAAGTAGATATTATTATCTCTTCCATTTTACAGATGAACAAACAGATGTAGTGAGTGCAAGTAATTTGCCCAAGGTGAAGTGAGTGACAAGGCTTGGACTCTGAGCTCTTTTAACCATGCATTGTTCTGTCTCACACTGCCCTGCATGGGGCCTCCTAATACCCCGAGGAGAAGACTCAACATGAAACAGCATTTGGCTGCATTCCAATCAGTCAACACATTCATCACTGGATGTACAAAGAAAGCAGGTAGTTTGGATTCCCTGTGCTGAACAAAATAATTCGGGCAAATACGTGCACTGACCTCTAACTTGATTTGGAGATTTAGCATCTCCATCTTGAAGACTTTCTAACATCTCAGCTGCTGTATTTAATAGGACATTTTGTTGATGGGGTCAAGAGGGATCAAAGAGTATTTATCTTTTTAGTTTCTTTCTCTTTCATTACACAAAAATATCTAACAATAATGGTCCTGGAGCTATTTCTCATTGGTAAAATTATGGAGCTGCATACTGATTCAAGGAAGTGTTGGGACGCTGGGCACAGATGGCTTTAATTATTTGGGCAGCTATTGACAGATGTGACAGTCTAGGTTTCTGCTGCCTTGGACAGGTGTAAGCTATAGGATTTACCCAGAGGGAGTTGTGGAGAGCCAGAATTGGATAGAGCCCTACGATGGCCCTTTATTTTGTCTTAATCCACCCCTAGGTACATAGTTATCATATTTCTTTGCCTCAAGGCATGGTCAAGTCAGTCAAAACCATCAAACCAAGTTTGTGTGCAGAAAAGAAAATCTCCAAGAGAGAATATAATACTGTTAGCAATTAGTCCCAAACCTTGCTCAGTGCTTTTACTCAGCAGTCTTTCTTCTCATTAATTATGGCTTCATAATCAAAAGGATATATGTATATGTCCCTCCTACTGGATCAAAACAAGCATGTTTGGTTCTCTAATTATAGTCCACACAAATAATTTCAAAGAATTGAATGTCAGCTTGTGAAAACCATTATTTTGTCCAACAAATTTATTGAGCAAGTTGTGGAGAGTAGGAAGGAAGAGAAAGCAGACCTACTCCCTGCTCTTAAGGAGCTAGTGAGCATTAGGAGGAAGTTTCCAACCTCTGAGCTGATATGAATAAGACAGTCAGCACTTATTATGTCAAAGCATAGTTCTAAGTGAAGGGTATACAATGGTGATGAAAATATTCTCTTTATGGAGCTTCATTCTTACTGGGGGGATGGACTATCAAAAATCCATCTCTTTAAAGGCAACTAATCAATGTTTCTCTCTTGCATCCATGCTTTTCTCTTTCCCTTCATCTCTTCCTTCCTTTCTCTCTAAAAGCAATGAAAAACTATCACTGGGTGAGGATTAAAAAAACTAATCTCTTTATATTTATACACACATATATATGTACATATATGTATACATTGTATGTATAGGTATGTGTGTATTAGGATAAAGGTAGCATACTAATTTTTATAACATTATATTTATGTAAAGAATTATGACTAGGTGTTTATGTGAGTTCAACAGAAACTGCAGAGGAAAAAATATTTCAGCTGAGCTGAGTATAAGAGATCACCATGCTGAAAAGTAGAAGGTATTCCAGGTTCTCTTACTCTTTGCAAAATCTGAGTTATGACTCAGAACCTATCATGGGCTGATTTGTGTCTCCCCAAATTCAGATGTAGAAGTCCCAACTACCAGTACTTCAAAATGCAACTGCATTTGGCATTAAGATTTTTAAAGAAGTGATAAATTTAAATGAAACCATTAGAGTGGGGACCAAATAATTCATATGACTGGTGGCCTTATAAGGAAAGGAAGAGACTTCAGGGATACTCAGTGTAGAGAAAGGGCCGTATGAGGACACAGTGAGGCCTCAAGAGAAATCAGCCAACCCTGCCAGCACCTTTTTTTTTCTTTTTTCTTTTTTCTTTTTCTTTTTTTAATTATATTTTATTGATTATGCTATTACAGTTGTCCCATTTTCCCCCCTTCATTACTCTCCACCCTGCATACCCCCTCCCACCCACATTCCCCCCTTTAGTTCATGTCCATGTGTCATAAGTTCTTTAGCTTCTACATTTCCCACACTACTCTTGCCCTCCCCCTGTCTATTTTCTACCTACCATCTATGTTACTTGTTCTATGTACCTTGTCCCCCTCTCTCCTCTTCCCACTCCCCTATTGCTAACCCTCCATGTGATCTCCATTTCTGTGTTTCTGCTCCTGTTGTAGTGGTTTGCTTAGTTGGCTTTTGTTTTAGGTCTGGTTGTTAATACCTATGAGTTTGCTGTCTTTTTACTGTTCATATTTTTTTATGTTCTTTTTCTTAGATAAGTCCCTTTAACATTTTATATAAGGGCTTGGTGATGATGAACTCCTTTAACTTGACCTTATCTGAGAAGCACTTTATCTGCTCTTCCATTCTAAATGACAGCTTTGCTGGATAGAGCAATCTTGGATGTAGGCCTTTGATTTTCATGACTTGGAATACCTCTTTCCAGCCTCTTCTTGCCTGTAAGGTCTCTTTTGAGAAATCCACTGACAGTCTGATGGGAACTCCTTTGTAGGTGACTGTCCCTTTGTCCCTTGCTGCTTCTAGAATTCTCTCCTTCATTTGAATCTTGGGTAATGTAATTATAATGTGCCTTGGTGTGTTCCTCCTCGGGTCCAACTTCTTTGGGACTCTGTGAGCTTCCTGGACTGCCTGGAAGTCTATTTCCTTTGCCAGATTGGGGAAGTTCTCCTTTATTATTTGTTCAAATAAGTTTTCCACTTGTTGCTCTTCTTCTTCCCCTTCTGATACCCCTATAATTCGGATGTCGGGACGTTTAAAGATGTCCTGGAGGTTCCTAAGCCTCTCCTCATTTTTTTGAATTCTTGTTTCTTCCTCGTTTTTTGTTTGGTTGTTTCTTTCTTCCTTCTGGTCTACTCCATTGATTTGAGTCCCAGTTTTCCTCCCATCTCTGTTGGTTCCCCATGCATCTTTCTTCATTTCACTTATTGTAGCCTTCATTTGTTCATCTAATTTGTGAGCAAAATCAACCAATTCTGTAAGCATCCTGATTACCAGGGTTTTGAATTGTGCATCTGATAGGTTGGCAATCTCTTCATCGCTTAGATAAATTG
>PVKU01005599.1:100847-119972 GCA_004027475.1 Anoura caudifer | reverse complement strand
GCCTCCATCTTGGCTGGAAGTCTCTCAGCATGTTCTGGATCCCATAATTCTCAGGGCTGCGAGTTGAGTGGAGGCAAGTCAGGTTTTGAGGCACCAACCTCAGCAAAAGGAGCGAGGCCTGGGAGGACACACGCAGCCTGTCAGAGGCCGCACTTCTAGAGACAGACCAGGTGCAGGCAAAGGAGGCACTCTTGCACATGCACAGCTCCCTCCTCACTGAGCTCCCAGAAAAAAGAGGTCTGACTCCCAGGAGGAAGAGTGCCTCCCCCCCATCTCATATGCACCTCTGTATAATGACAAGAGGTATTGCCTACCAGGATAGGAAGGGACTTGACTCAAGTGTCTCAGAACCTGTGAACTCAATTTGGGGAGACAACCTGTGAAAGCCTGCTTTACCTAATAGGCCCTTATTTTTATTACCTCATCATATTTCCTTCTATCTGCATTCATGGTGCCTTGAATTACAGACCTGAGACAAAGCCCACACCTTCCTCCTAGCTACCTTCTTGCCAATCACTATAGAGCCCATTCTGTATCCTATATCTTACAGGTCCCAGATGTTATATTCCCCCAAACAAGCCAGTGGTGGATGCAGCAGGAGCATCATGAGTTACCCCCAGGGTCTGTCTACCCAAGAAGCAGCATCTCAGGGAAAATGACATCAAATGACAGATGGATCCCATTGTTCTTTTGGAGGGGTCAAGCAGAGAGGGATTTCGGATCTGAGCTAATGAGGCAGGAACCACAGAAACCAGCGAAGAGGGAGACATTTCAAAGTAAAGGCTTAGAAAGGGAGCCTAAGGAACTCTCCAGTCGTGAAAACAAGTCTGGCAGCAGAGCATCAGAAATGTACTGATCAAACAAGATTATCCCTGCTGCACCCCAGAGGGTTACTTGTCAGGGGAACAGAAGGCCTGGGAGGGAAATGCAATGTGCCTGTTATGAGCTGGGTGTCTGTGTCCCCCAAATTCATATGTTACAGCTCTAACCCCCAGTGTGATATACTTGGAGATGGGTATTTGGGAGACAATTAATGTTAAATGAGGTTGTGAGGAAAGTGGGGTGGGGTCCTAATCTGACAGTGCTGGTGACCTTATAGGAAAAGGAGAGGTTAGGCAGGGGTGTCAAACTCATCTTCACCAGGGTTTCACATCAGCCTCAAGGTTGCCTTGATAGGGCCGAATGTAATTTTAGGACTGTATAAATATAACTATTCCTTAGCAGTTAAGCAGGAGCTTGGCCTTTCCGCCAAGTAGAAAGAAGGTGCAGAGCCAGGTGAAACAAGGTGGAGGGCCAGGTTCAGCCCAAGGGCCTTGTGTTTGCCACCTGTGGACTAGAGCCTTCTCCTTTTGTGTGCATAATGAGCACAGAGCAAGAATGTGGCTGCTGCAATCCAAGCAGATTTCTCACCAGAAACTGAATCAGCTGACACCTTGATCTCAGAGTTCCCAGCTTCCAGACCTGTGAGAAATGTTTCTGTGTTTAAGCCACTCGGTCTGTGGTTTTGGCAGCCTGAACTAACACACTACCCAAAGGCCACAAAACCTGCACACCATTTGCTATGTCCAATGGAGGTTCCTAATGCTTTGCGTAATCAACTCACTTTGTTCTCACCATTTTATTCTCGCAAACTCATGAGGTCAGTACTGTTTTCATCCCACTGCAGAGAGGAACACATGGCATAAAGAGGTCAGGAAGTGTGTCCACATTCACATGGCTGGTGCATGCAGTCCCTGGACCTGGCACCCAAGCGCTCTGGCTCCAGAGCCAGGATGATCAACCTCTGGGCCTCCACCTCATGGGATTCTAATGGCAGGAGTGTTAGTCAAGGGCTGTGCAGTTTTAGGTTCCTATGACTAGTGGCCTGAGACTGCTGCCAACTCACCCACTGAGGGACCATCTCTTTCAGGTCAGGTCAGAGGAAAAGGAAATCCTTTCCCAGGTCAGGGCAGCAAAAGGAAAGTGTCAGAGTAGCTGCTAGTCTGGGGGGCGGGGAAGGTAGAGAAAAGTTGGGCCTCCCATTGATCCATTCTTCTCTCTGCATGCCATTCTTGTCCTTTTTCTCCCCCTCCGGAGCCCAGGAAAGCTCTTGGTTATTTCTGTGAATGTACAGGGTGGAACCTGTGACTAAATGGAGCTGCAGAACCAGGGATCCCAGAGACCTGTTCCCTGGCCTGAGGGCCATTCACAGGGTCCTCTCGCTGAGCACAGAGGGTTGAAGTTCAACATTCCCCACCTGTTTCTCAGGAAGGTGATATTTCAATGCTGCTCATGGGTGCCCAAAGTGAGGGTAAGTGGAGACCATTAGCAGAAGCTGCACATGGTGGCCCACTGCTTGGTGTGAGTTAAAATGAAAACTACTGTCACAAAGACCACAATGCTCTCTGTTCCCCTAACACTGAAGGTAATATTTTTAAAGGAAGAGTCCAGAAGATGCACATAGACAGTATGAAAATACCATTTGTGCCACTCAGGCTCCCTAGAGCATTTATTGAAACAAACAAGCACTTGCACGCACTGACTTTTCTGAGCAGAAAAGGGCCAGAGGAGCAGGAAAGGAAAGGTCTAGAATAACTCCATTATCTCTCATCTTAGCAGGAGAGATGCTGAGAAAAGCTCAGTTGGTGGAAAGAAACAGCTTTCAATATCAATTTTCTTCTTTGCTGTTTTTCTAATAGTTGACTTCTATTGTGGATTTAAAACTTTTTTCAGCAAGAGTGTTGTGGTGCACATCTATAAATCATGGCTAGTTAATAGAATTTTTCATTTATCAAGTATTGAAAGTGACACTCCAAAAATACAGCATGATGATATACATATGTTGCAGTATACGTGCATATTTACTTATTCATTTAGTAAGCCACAACGCAGCAGTGGCCACAATGATAACAGTATCTGTGCTGAATTATTCGAATGATGACATATCAGGCACTTTGTCAAGCATTTTAGAAGCATTATATCAGTTACACTTCCAGACAACCATATGAGTTAAGTACTTTCTTATCCCCGTTTTTTCAGATTAGGAAACATAGGGACTGAGGGACAGAGTAACTTGTCCAAAGTAGTTGGTGGGCACTTAAGAAACCAGAATCGGAGACCATACTAAGTACCATAGCTGCCCTGGCTGGAAAGTAACAAATGTCCTGCACCTTCTGTATGGCTTTCGGGATTGAAGTCACTAAACTACCAATTAGAGATTGGCCTAATTCTAATCGGCAGATCTGCAACTTTTCTCATTCTCTATTGTCTTCCATCTCTCTCATCTCACTTTTCTGATTACAATAGAAACATTTACTTATATTTACTAGTGAATCATTCCCTGTTATGTTCCCTTCCCCCAAATTCATATGTTAATGTCCTAACCCCCAGTACCTAAGATGGTGACTGACTACATTGGATATAGTGTCTTCTGCACAGCAAAAGAAACCACCAACAAAATGAAAAGGGAACCCATTGTATGGGAGAACATATTTGCCAATGATATATCTGATATGGGGTTAATTTCCAAAATATGTAAAGAACTTATACTATTCAACACCAGGACGACAAAAACTCCAATTAAAAATGGGCAAAGGACTTCAATAGATACTTCTCCAAAGAGGGCATACACATGATCAATAGACATATGAAAAAATGCTCAATGTCACTATTTACCAGAGAACTTCAAAATAAAACCACAGTGAGATACTTACTACCTGACACCTGCCAGAATGGCTAACATCAATAAATCAACAAACAACAAGGGCTGGTGAGGATGTGGAGAAAAAGGAACTGCCTTTTGACCCAGGGATCCCACTTCTGGGACTATATCACAAGAATTCTGAAACATCACTTCGAAAGAATATATGCACCCCTATCTTCATAGCAGCATTATTTGCAATAGCCAAGATCTGGCAACAGCCCAAGTACCCATCAGTAGATGAGTGGAAAAAAAAATATGTGGTGCATTTACACAATGGAGTACTACATGGCCATACAAAGAAGGAAATCTTACCTTTTGCAACAGCCTGGATGGACCTGGAGTTTATTATGCTAAGTGAAATAAGGCAGTCAGAGAAAGACAAATACCATATGATCTTACTTATATGTGTAATCTAATAAACAAAAACTGATTAACAGGATAGAAATAGGGGCATGGGTGCATGGAGCAAGAGAGGAGGGGGTACTGGATGAAAGAAGGTGAAGGGATTAGCCAAAGAACATATATGCATCATCCATAGACACAGACAACAGAGTGGTGATGGCCAGAGGGAATGGGGGTACAGGAGATGTGTGGAGGTGGGTTAAGGAAGGGAAAATGGGGACTTTGTAATAGTGTCAATAGTGAAAATAAAGTAAAAAAAAAGCAGTAATTAAGTTTAAAGGAGGTCATTAGAGTTGGGCTCAAACCCAATGTAATGGGTGTCCTTATAAGAAGAGGAAATCTGACACACAGAGACACACCAGGAATGTGTGCACACAGAGGAAAGGCTACATGAGGACACGGGGAGAAGGTGGCCATAAACAAGGAAAGGGCAGAGGCCTCAGGAGAAACTAACTCTGCCGACCACTTGATTTTGCACAGCCTGCCTCCAGAACCACAAGAAAATAAATTTTTGTTGTTTAAAACCATCCAGCCTGCAGTATTTTGTTACTGCAGTTGTAGCTAACACACTCCCAAAGTGTCAATAGTTGAACATGATGTGGTCCCAGTCATCATAGAGCTCTCAGTTCAATGAGAGAGACAGACCAGTCAGCAAATACTGGCAGTCTGGCCAGGGAGCAGTCCACAGAGAAGGATGGAAAACCAGGAAGGCAGGGGAGGAGTTAGGAGGGAGGAGGTAAAGTGCGTCTGAAAGATGACTATTGAGCAAAATCAGGAAAAAGGCAAGTTTATCAGGCTATCAAGAGAGAAGACACTCCATGGAGAGAGAACAGCAAGGACAAAGGAAGCCAGAATTTCAGGAATCATTAAGTATAGTAGGTCCTTGACAATCCCAGATTTAACATTCGCTCTTTTGGCATTACTTGTGAGAACAGGCAGTTCCTTGCATGTACTTATCTTTAATTTTGCAAAGAAACAAAGGTGAATATGAGGGAGGCTGTGGGAGCATGTCCCCTTCCCTGTGAAGTGAGCTTCGGCACTGCAAAAACATAAACATGCGTTCAGTCTCATAAAGACTCTGTGAGTAGCTATGTTGTGGATTAGGAAATTGAGGAAATTGCATGTTAGAGTGATATTCATGACTGTGCATTTATGAAAGTCTCTAGGTGAGTCTCTTGTGGACATAAAGGGTCCTTGTAGGTCTGAGATTAATATCATCCTGTGTTTGTAAAGCTTGTATTCATTTCCTGTCATTGTTCCTTGGTTAATTCAGCTGTTCACCCAGCACATCTTCCCCACACCCCTACTCTGTGCAAGGCACTGAACTAAGTACTTAGTGTTGACAAACCCATGGTCTCTGCCCTCCTAGAGCTCACAAACTGTTAGACTGGGGTACTAACATGGAAGCTGACATACATGATTGCTAATGGTTATCAGTGCTGCTAAGGAAAAGAACCTGGTGCTGTGGGAAAGATTGCAGGTGGGGATGGACAACAGAGGTGAGCAAAGTTCTCTCTGGGGAGGGACAAGGTGAGCAAGTCTGTCTTCCCTACAGGTGGAAGAGCATGGGGGCTCTGGGACGGGTACTAGGTATGTTGGAGGAATGGAGAGCAGCATATAGGGTAGAGGTGAGTAGGGCCAGATCAAGGACTGTGGGCTATGGAAGAGTTTGGAGTTTAGCCCCCATGAAATTGAGAGCCTCAGAGGGCTTAAGTAAGCAGCACCCAGATCCCATTTCCACTTTAAAATCATCCTTTTGGCTCTCACATGGAAAGTAGATGGGAGGGGCACATGCAAATACCCAATCAGAACACAGGTTCCCAAACTTGGTTGCAGATTGGAACCCCTTGGAGACTGTAAAATAATACTGCTGTCTAGGTGCCCCCACCCCCTACCCCTTCCCAGGCATTTTGATTTAATTGTTCTGGGATTTTAAAAAGCTTCTCGGGTGAGTCTAATGACCAACAAAATTTGAGAACTTCTGATCTAAAAGTTTCAAGATATGCTTCAGTGTAGATCTGATGGCTGTGGCCACGAGAAGGGAAATCATTAACAGATAAGTGAGATGCATTTTAGAGGTAGAAACAGCAGCTTAGTCAGATGAGTGGGAGAGAAGCAGGGAGAATTTAAAGATTACTCAGAAGTGAAGTCTGAGGCACAGACATTTGGAAGGTATCAATACCTGGGTTGGTATTTAAAGCCACAGAAATAGAAGCAATCACATGGGAGAGGACATAGGTGGAGGAGAAGGAAGGCTTGATTTTAATGAAGAGAGGAGGGAAAAGGCTTGATTGCAGGGGGTCAAGGTGTAAATGGGAGGTGTGGAGGTGTCTGCTCCATCCTCCCCTCAGGTGACTGCAGCAGCGTGGGGAGTGGGTTGAGTTTGGAGAACTGGCAGTGGAAGAGTTGTCTGCAGAAGTGACTGGGAAAGAGAGGCCAGGAATGGAGAGTGACACAGGAAGAGAGTAGTGTGTTACTGTCAGTGATGGAGTAAAACAATCAAAAAAGTTAGAGCCAGATGAAGAAAGAAAGGGTTCATGGGGTTGTTGAAGGTGGTTGGTGACTTTGATGAATTTTTAAGTATGGATAGGAACAGAAGTCAGCACAGTGTATGATAAAGGGCGAATCAAAGCTGAAAAAAAATGGAGCTAATGTGTGTAGAATATATTTTCAAGAAGACAGGCTAAGAGGAACAAGGGGACGAAGTGGTGGCTGAAGGAGGAAATGGAGTTGAGGGTGGGTGTCAGAAGTTGAGAGGTACCAAAACAAGTTTGTGTGCTGATAGTAATGCTTCAGCAGCTTGGAGGGAGAAAACTAGAGAATGGGCGGGGTGGGGGGGGAGAGAGAGAGAGAGAGAGAGAGAATGAATGGGAATTGTGGGAGAAAAGTCCTTATGCAGATGAGGTCCCAAGCCATGGGGAAGGACTGGCTGTTGATAGGAGGAGTGATGTTCCATTTCAACAGGAAGACTGAAGAAGGTAGCTTTGTAAATTAGTTATGGGTAAACGACAGCAATTTTATATATATTTTTTATTCTCACCCAAGGACATTTTTTAAAAAAAAAATTGCTTTTAGAGAGAGAGGAAGGTAGAGAGGAAGGGATAGAGAGAAACAATGATGTGCTAGAGAAATACTGATCAGTTGCCTACCACACACACTAGGACCTGGGATAGAACCAGAAACCCAGGCATATGAACTGACTGGGAATCAAACCAGCAACCCTTTGGTTAAGGGGCAATGCTCCAACCCCCCTGACCTACAGCAGCAAGGGCAAAATGAGAGCGATTTTGGCTGATAGATTTCATTAGGTCAGGGACCAGGTAGGGGTGGGGGTAAGGAGGAGAGTTGGGAGGTATGAATAGTCATTAGGGAGATGTGAGAACACACTTCTTTGAGAGTGTTTGAGTCTAGGGCAGCCACTTGAGGATAAGGATAATACATGTATAGTGACTACCAAAGTACACCTTTTGTTTCCACCAACCAGGCCTAGGCACAGGTGCAGGCACAGAGAAAGGAGATGGTGGGCTTCATCCCAGGTTGGAATTAACAGGTCTTTGGTGATTTTAGTAAGAACAGTCTTAATAAAGAGGGGAGGGAAGAGACCATATCATCAGGGTTGAGGTGAAATGAGAGGTGTGGGGACCCTGGAGGTGTCCATTCTATCTTCCCTCAAGGCGCCTGTGGACAGCACACTCTGATTCCTCCCTGCACCCTTCACACTATCTTGCTCCCTCAGGATGCTCACAGCCAGGGACTGTGGGTACTTGTGCAATGGTGGGGGTACTGGATTTACTTCAGATTTTTTTAAAATTATATTTTATTGATTATGCTATTACACTTTTCCCAATTTCCCCCCCTCTGCCCTGCACCGCCAAACCCTCCAGCATTCCCCTCACCCCTTAGTTCATGCCCATGCACTGTACTTACAAGTTCTTTGAATTCTCTGTTTCTTATACCATTTTTTACCTCTCCCTATCTATTTTATGCCTACCAATTATGTTTCTTCTTCTCTGTACCTTTCCCCCCATTCCTCTCTTCCCCCACCCCACTGAAATCCCTCTATGTGATGTCCATTTCTCTGATTCTGTTCCTGTTCTAGTTGTTTGCTTAGTTTTTGTGTTCATTGTTTTTCTTTTTCTTTTTAGGTTCATTTGTTGATAGTTGTGAGTTTGTTGCCATTTTATTGTTCATAGTTTTTGATCTTCTATTTCTTAGGTAAGTCCCTTTAACATTTCATGTAATAAGGGCTTAGTGATGATGAACTCCTTTAACTTGACCTTATCTGGGAAGCACTTTATCTGCCCTCCCATTCTAAGTGATAGCTTTGCTGGATAGAGTCATCTTGGATGTAGGTCCTTGCCTTTCATGACTTCAAATACTTCTTTCCAGCCCCTTCTCACCCATAAGGTTTCTTTCGAGAAATCAGCTGATAGGCTTATGGGAACTCCCTTGTAGAGAACTGTCTCCTCTCCTCTTGCTGCTTTTAAGAGTCTCTCTTTATCTTTAATCTTGGGTAGTGTAATTATGATGTGCCTTGGTATGTGCTTGCTTGGGTCCAACTTGCTTGGGTCCAACTTCTTTGGGACTCTCTGAGCTTCCTGGACATCCTGGAAGTCTATTTCCTTTGCCAGACTGGGGAAGTTCTCCTTCATTATTTTTTCAAATAAGTTTTCAATTTCTTGCTGTTGTTCTTCTCCTTCTAGAACCCCTATAATTTGGATATTGGAATGTTTAAAGTTGTCCCAGATGTTCCTAAGCTTCTCTTCATTTTTTTTGAATTCTTGTTTCTTCATTCTGTTCCAGTTGGATGATTTTTTCTTCCTTTTGTTCCAAATCATTGATTTGAGTCCTGGTTTCCTTCCTGTCACTGTTGGTTCCCTGAATATTTTCCTTTATTTCACTTTGGGTATCTTTCATTTTGCCATCAAGCTCAATCAGTTCTGTAAGCATTTTGATTATCAGGGCTTTGAACTCTACATCAGATAGGTTGGCTGTCTCCCCATTGCTTAGCTCTCTTTCTGGAGTTTTACTCTGTTCTTTCATTTGGGCCATATTTCTTTGTTTCAGCACACCTGTTAAGTTGTAAGGGGGCAGGGCCTTAGGTATTCACTAGGGCAGGGTATCCCTCCTTGCAGAGCTGCAGCGTTGCCTGTGGGGGAGGGGCCAGAGAGGGAACAGTGCAGCTCCCCTGCTCATCTCTAGCCCGCTTTCCAATGAACACTCGTGTAAGACTGGGAGTTTCACCACGGCATCCCCTGCTGTAGTCCAAAGTCAGCTCTGAGTCTCAGTTTCCTGTTTAGCCAGCTGCTCAGTCTGCTGCCTTGCCTTGGGTTCTCTCTGTCCACCCGTCTTACCAGTCTGGTTGGTCTGGTTAACTGCTTCTTTAATTCCTTGGTTGTTGGAGTTCCATGCAGTTTGATTTTCTGGCACTTCGGTTGTTTTTGATTTTAGTTTTGTTGTGAGAGGAAGCAAAGCATTTCTACCTGTGCTCCATCTTGGCTGGAACTCCTACTTTGGATTTTAAAAACAGTGCTTATATTAGTTTTTTATTGCTGTGTGAAAAATTACTACAAATGTAGTATGGTAACTTCAGACACATTTATTATCTCAGTTTCTATGGGTCAGTAGTCCAGGCATGCTTGGGGTCTCACAAAGCTGCAATCAAGGTCACATCTGGGGTCAGGATCTTATTCTAAGTACAGGTGTTTGCTGGCAGAAGTCAGTTCCCTACAGCTGCACAACCGATGGCAGCTTTCTCCTTCAAGGCCAGTGAAGGTGCAAAAGACTGAGCCTCCCTTTGATTCATTCTTTTCTCTCTGTGTTTCCTCCTTGACTTTTGTCCCCTCTTCTTGAGCCCAGGAAGGCTCTCTAATCATTCCTACAGTTAAGTGTGGAAGCCATCACTCAGTTGAGCTGCAGAACCAGGATTTCCAGAAGGAGGAGAGAGCATCACTGAGGCTTTGATTTTCTTACCTCTGGATCCACTTTTAAAAGGTTCACTTCATTATGTCAGGCTACCCAGGATAATCTCCCATTCTGAACAATTTAAAGTCAACAGAGTAGAGACTTTATTACATGTGTGAAATCTCTTTACCTTTGCCTTGTAGTATAATCTCATCAGTGATATTCACAAATCCTGCCCACACTCCAGGGGAGGAGATTCACAAGCCAAGCGCACCAGAGGACAGGAGTATTGGGGGCCATTGTAGAATTCTGCCTACCACAGCAGAATGAAATTTTTAAAAATGTTCACATCAGGTAAAAATTTTTTAAAATGTTCATTTTTCTTTTCTGATTGCAAAAGCAATATACATTCATAGGGTAATATCTGAGATCTATACAGATGTACAAAGAAGGAAATTGAAATCCAATCATAATATTATTTCTCCCCTAAAATATGAACATTATTATAATTTTTATTAATTCTCTTTATATAATGAGACTATAATTTAAAATTAAAAAATTTGCCATTAGATTGTGTTCTTTGAGAGTATGAATATTTTCCATTGAATAAACATAGATTTAATGTATTTACTCTTTTCTCTTTTACAGTGTGGCTACTTCCAATTTTTAACTATTATTAATAATTTTGATGAATTCACCCTAGCACATCTAAGTACTTGTTCAGAGCTCACTGTTACTTGAAGGTTTGAGGCAGAAAGACTTAAAGTGGTAGAGCCAGATGCCAATAGAATAATCAGTTAGAAGTGAAAAGCACCAACAACCCAAATGAGTTATTTGGAAAGTAAAAGCAATTTTTATTTGAGCACATTTTTTTTTCATGAGCATTTATTGAAGAAACCAAGAGAGCCCTAAAGTGCTTTGGTGTGGAGTTTTGAGAATATGGGGGATAACATTTATCACAGATTATCAGACACACAGAATAACTTCTTGTCATGTGAATTTGGTTCTGTTATAGTTTTATAACAGCCCCTCAAGTAAGAGATTGAAGTGAGAGACGGGGGGTGAGAAAAAGTGGAGATGTGTTGGGACTGGGCAGGAAGGTGAAATAGAAGGATGGGGGAGTTATTGCCTTCATGACTGCAGAGGGAAAGAGAATCTCCTCTGGGAGATTTGGCAGCTGAGCAGACTGCCCAGCCTGGCATGAAAGCTGCTCATAGCAATGAGCCCAATAAAGTGATTTAAAACATAGTGATCTCTATGATTTTGTGAGTTCAAGTTTAATTTGGGGGGTTGGATGACTTTTATGGTAAATACTTGGTACATGTGTGAGTGGCAAGTCAGAGCCTCTGTCACTCAAGGCTGACTTCAGTGATGGTGAGAAGGTCTGCAACCCTGTTCCGGGGCATTTAGTTCTGAAAGCACTGGCAGGGCCTTGCCGCTGTGCTCACTAGTAAGTTTTCCTATAGAGTGGGAGGGTATGGGAAAGCAGCACGTTGTATTTCTTTCAGATTTTTCTAGCAGAGTGTGAGCATGTGTATGTATTTTTTGGGATGGGAGATGGGGGAGAGGAGTATGAAACCAGAGAAAGAGCAGGAATGATGAGCCAAATATGAGGGGTCCTACAGTGGGCCGCTGGGAAATGCTAGGGAAGGTGGTTATTGGCAAAGTTATGTCTAACGAATGAGATGTGTTTCATCCTACTCTGGGCATCACACCTTTGTCCTCCTTCCAGGTGCAATGGGAGCCATGTCTCTGACAACAGTTATGCCCAAGCCCTTTGCTGTGTTATGTCTCTTGTGGGAGCAAATTGCTATTCCCCTTGAAGTCAGTGTGACCTCTATGTCTCCCTTGCCAAGCACCCAGTAGGCTCTCTCTTCCCTCTTCCTTAAAAGCTCTCCTGTGAAATAGTCTTGAGCTTGGTAGAACCAATGCACATGTGAATTAATGCCTGGGGTATCAAGCTCTGGCCACATCTCAAAGGAAGCCTTGTTTTCTCTTTAGCTTTCTGTAGTCTCAGTGAGGTGTCTAAGCCAGCTATGGGAAGTGTGAGTATATTTTGAGAAGAGTGCCTCACTTGGTGGTCCATCCATAGTAAATCTCTGGGAAGTGGCCCTGTTCCTAGCACTTCCAAATTCTGTGCTTTTCAACTTTATAATTATGATACTCAGAGGACCAAGCACAGGTGCAGACCAGTGATTCTCAACTGGGAGTGATTTTGCCTCTCAGGGGACATTAAGCAATTGTCTGGAGACATTATATATTATCAGTACTAGGGGAGTGGGTGGGAGGTGGGTAGAGGGTGCTGCCCATCTAGTGGGTAGAGGCCAGGTATTCTGCTGAACACCCTATGATGTACATGACAGCTCTCATGACCAAGAATTAATTTGCCCAAAATATCAATACTGCCAAGGTTGAAAAACCCCAGCAGAGACCAAAGTATTACCACTACTACCAGGAAACCTGGGCTCTGAGTTTCAAGATAAAAACCAAAGTTTGCATGAAAGCCATCTGCCTGAACTCTGCTTAGAGAAAGAACCATGACCTACTTTCAACACTTTCCCTGAAGCAAGATCAAACATTTCTATATCCCTACTGTGGGAGAAAACAAACAAACAAACAAGCAAGCAAACAAAGGTTTGATTTTTTGGATTAGGGGTTAAAAGATTCATTTACATAACAATGAGACACTTGAAGCAAAGAAAAATCTGGGTTAGAATTGCCTCATTTATAGTATTCTGGGAGTAAGAGTTCTAAACTGGTACAATAAATACTCCTTATCTTTCTTCACACTACTGCATCACTCTGCATTCAGCAACACTTTCACTCTAAGGCAGGAGACCTAGAGATGGCCTCCCTTTGGACAACTTATGCTAAATTAGTTTTGTGGACCCTTTGGGTACCAATTCCTCTTTCTTCATTACAGTGTCTCTGGGACTGGTCATGAGGGACAGTGTCTTAAATTACCAGCTAATAAATTTAACCTATAACAAATAGCTCTCAGTGTTTTTAGAAATGCTCACACTAATGTGATATCTGGGGTTTAAAGGAACCCTAGCCAGGGAAGGGCTTTATGGACCCTGAAACTGTCATGCATAACTGTGTGTGGGTTCAGTTACCTGAGGAGAGAATCTGTTGATTTTATCACATCTTCCAAGGAGCCTTTATTTCAAATATTAAGAACCATTGATATTCATTCATTCATCAAATATTTATTGAGTGCTTATATATGCTAGCATTGTATCATTCACTAGAAATGAAGAGGACTGGATAATAGTGAATCATTGATTGGAACATAAAGAAAACAGAAAAGAGTATAAAGAGGAATGTATTAAATTAATCAAGAGGCATTGAAGAAAGTAATTGAAAAATTTGAAGAACCTAAAAATATTTTTTGCTTGATATTGAAAGACATTTTTATTTGTGCAAACACACCATTGGTAACAATACTATAGCAATGGAAACAAAGCAGGGGAGGTTATAATGATGGATATTCAGATGAAGTGGGTTTTTATCTCTAGTAAAAATCTTTAAGCTGCTAAATCTGAAAATAGAACCAAATTTATTCCCTCCAAAAGTTGTTTGTTAAATTTAATTGTTAAGTGGATCGATTACCTGTGTTCACTACAGCTTATACCATATTTTTAGGACTATAAGATGCATGGGGTTTTAGAGGAGGAAAATAGGGGAAAAATTTTGAAGCAAAAAGTGTGGTAAAATATTTAATAATGTAAATAGCATAGGCCACCGCCACCCCCCCAGCAAGCCAGGTAAGCTACATTCGGACTATAAGACGCATCCCCTTTACCCCTCAAATTTGGGGGGAAGTGCATCTTATAGTCTGAAAATAGGGTAATTTAAGTGTTTTTGGAATGATATTGAAATGAAAGCTTGCTTTCACAAAGATGGAGGTAAACCCTTACATCTGCTACATCATGAGGGCTTCTGTTCCAATTTTCTTTACTGTAAATACTTTTTCTCTTCTTCATATATAGTTGCATAACCATCTTGCTAACTTGGTCCTGACCCTCAGATTTAGCATGAAGGGAATAGAGGTGGGTAGGGGTCGGGGAGTGCTCACTGTCCATGGGACCATAATACAAACCTGGGCTCCAGATCACAGGATAATTCTGAACTGGACCCTTGTCTATTAGACTCAAGGTTCCAGGCTAAATGGAAAGACTTCCACGCCCCTTTGAGACTTGTAGTTCATGTTAATTTTTCACACACACATTGCCTTACTCATGGTTCCCAGGAATAAAAACTTTCTAAACTGTCTAAATTTTGGACACTCTAAGTAACCTGCATTTCCCTTTCGCTTTATTTATTTTATTTTATTTTATTTTATTTTATTTTATTTTATTTTATTTTATTTTATTTTCTTCTTTTTAAAAATTTTTCCTTTTTTAAAAAATTTTAATTGTTGTTCTTATACAGTTTTCTGTCGTCTACTCCCATCCCAGCCCAAGGCCCCAGCCCTCCCCAGCTCCCTCCCATTCCCACCCCCCCAGTTTTTGTCCATGTGTCCTTTATACTTTTTCCTGTAAACCCTTCTCCTTTCCCCCTGAAATTCCCTCCCCTCTCCACTCTCATGACTGTCAGCCTATTCTCAATTTCAGTGCCATCAGTTATATTTTCTTCTTTATTTGTTTTGTTGTTTAGGTTCCTGTTAAAGGTGAGAACATATGGTATTTGTCTTTCACTGCCTGGCTTATTTCACTTAGCATAATGCTTTCCAGTTCTATCCATGCTGTTGCAAAGGGTAGGAACTCCTTCTTTCTTTGTTTCAGAGAATTCCATTGTGTAAATGTACCATAGTTTTTTGATCCATTTATTTACTGATGGGCATCTAGTTTGCTTCCAACACTTGGCTATTGTAAATTGTGTTGCTATGAACATTGGGGTGCATAGGTTCTTTTGGATTGATGTTTCAGGGTTCTTAGGATATAATCCTAGCAGTGGAATTGCGGGGTCAAAAGGTAGATCCATTTTTAGTTTTCTGAGAAAATTCCATACTGTTTTCCATAGTGGTTGTACCAGTCTGCAATCCCACCAACAGTGCACTAGGGTCCCCTTTTCTCCACAACTTCTCCAACACTTGTTGTTTGTTGCTTTGTTTATGATGGCCATTCTGACTAGTATGAAGTGGTATCTCATTGTAGTTTTAATTTACATCTCTCTGATAGCTAGTGATATTGAGCATCTTTTCATGTGTCTCTGGATCCTGTGTATGTCCTCCTTGGAGAAGTGTCTGTTCAAGTCCTTTGCCCATTTTTTAATTGGGTTGCTTGTCTTCTTAGAGTGGAATCATGTAAGTTCTTTATATATTTTGGAGATTAAACCTTTGTCTGTGGTATCATTGGCAAATATGTTTTCACATACAGTTGGTTCTCTCTTTATTTTAATACTATTTTCTTTAGTCATGCAGAAGCTTTTTATTTTGATGAGATCCCATTTGCTTATTCTTTCCTTTATGTCCCTTGCTCTAGGGGACATATCAGTAAAAATGTTGCTGCGTGAAATGTCTGAGATTTTCCTGCCTATGTTCTCCTATAGAACTTTAATGGTGTCACAGCTTATATTTAAATCTTTTATCCACCTTGAGTTTATTTTTGTGTATGGTGTAAGCTGGTGCTCGAGTTTCATTTTTTTGCATGTAGCTGTCCAGTTCTCCCAACACCACTTGTTGAAGAGACTACTTTTACTCCATTTTATGTTGCTGCCTCCTTTGTCAAATATTAATTGACCGTAGAGAATTGGGTTTATTTCTGGGCTCTCTGTTCTGTTCCATTGGTCCATGTGCCTGTTTTTATGCCAGTACCAGGCTGTTTTGATCACAGTGGCCTTGTAATACAGCTTGGTATCAGGTATTGTGATCCCTCCTACTTTGCTCTTCTTTCTCAAAATTGCAGCAGCTATTCAAGGTTGCTTATGGTTCCATATAAATTTTTGAAGTGTTTGTTCTATGTGTGTGAAATATGCCATTGGTATTTTAATAGGTATTGCATTGAATCTGTAAATTGCTTTGGGTAGTGTGGACATTTTGATGATGTTAATTCTTCCAATCCATGAACATGGTATATGTTTCCATTTGTTTGTGTCTTCCTTGATTTCTTTCTTCAGTGTTGTGTAGTTTTCTGCATACAGGTCTTCAACCTCTTTGGTTAGGTTTATTCCTAGGTATTTTATTTTTCCTTTTGCTATATCAAAAGGGATTTTTTTCTTGATTTCTGCCTCTGCTCTTTCATTGTTGGTATACAAAAATGTCTTTGATTTCTGGATATTGACTTTGTATCCCACTGTTTGGCCAAATTCATTTATTAGGTTGAGCAGTTTTTTTTTTTTTGTGTGTGTGGATTCTATAGGATTTTCTATGTACACTATCATGTCACCTGCAAACAATGGTAGTTTTGTTTTCTCCTTTCCAATTTGGATGCCTCTTATTTCCTTTTCTTGTCTAATCGCTGTGGTTAAAACTTCCAATACTATATTGAATAGAAGTGGTGAAAATGGACAACCTTGTCTTATTCCTGATCTTGGTGGAAAAGATTTTAGTTTTTGCCCATTGAGTATGATGTTGTCTGTAGGTCTCTCATATATGGCTTTATTATGTTGAGGAATGCTCCCTCTATTCCCACTTTGCTGAGGGTTTTGATCATAAATGAATGGTGTAACTTATCAAATGCTTTTTCTGCATCCATTGATATGATCATGTGATTTTTGTCTTTGCTTTTGTTAATGTGATGTATTACATTTACTGATTTACAAATATTGAACCAACCTTGCATCCCTGGGATGAAACCCACTTGGTCATGGTGTATGATCTTTTTAATGTATTGTTGGATGCAGTTTTCCAATATTTTGTTGAGGATTTTAGCATCTATGTTTATCATTGTTATGGGCCTGAAATTTTCTTTCTTTGTTATGTCTTTATCTGGTTTGGGGATTGGAATGATGCTGGCTTCATAAAAAGAGTTTGGGAGTCTTCCATCATTTTGGATTTTTTCAAAAAGTTTGTGAAGGGTAGGGGTTAGCTCTTCCTTAAATGCTTTGTAGAATTCTCCTGTGAAACCGTCTGGTCCAGGGCTTTTGTGTGTCAGGAGTTTTTTGATTACTGCTTCAATTTCATCTGCTGTTATTGGTCTGTTCAGGCTTTCTACTTCTTCATTGAGTTTTGGAAGATTATATTTTTCTAGAAATTTGTCCATTTCACCTAGGTTTTCAAATTTCTTGGCAAACAGTTCTTCATAGTAATTTCTTACAATCCTTTGTATATCTGTGGTGTAAGTTGTAATCTCTCCTCTTTCGTTTCTGATTGTGTTTATTTGGGTCCTCTCTGTTTTTTTCTTGATGAGCTTGCTTAAAGGCTTGTCGATTTTGCTTATCTTTTCAAAGAACCAGCTCCTGGATTCATTGATCCTTAGAATTGTGCTTTTAGTCTCTATGTCATTTAATTCTGCTCTGATCTTGGTTGTTTCCTTCCTTCTACTTGCTCTGGTCTGTCTTTGTTGTTGTTCCTTGAGTTCTTGTAGACATAGGGTTAGGCTGTTTGTTTGAAATGTTTCTATCTTTTTTAGGTAGGCCTGTATCACTGTGAACTTGCCTCTCAGGATTGCCTTCACTGTGTCCCATAAGTTTTGGGTTGTTGTAAGGTCATTTTCATTTGTTTCCAGAAACTTTTTGATTTCTTCCCTAATTTCATTCTTGACCCGTTCATTGTTTAATAGCATGGTATTCAATCTCCATGATTTTGAGTGTTTTGGGTTTTTCCCCTTGGTTTTGGTTTCTAGTTTCAACCCCTTGTGGTTGGAGAAAATGCTTGGTATGATTTCAGTTTTCTTGAATCTGTTGAAGCTTGTTTTGTGTCCTAGCATGTGCCCTAGCTTTGAAAATGTTCCATGTGCATTTGAAAAGAATGTTATTTAGCTTCTTTGGGATGAAGGGCTCTATATATATCAGTTAAGTCCATTTCATCTAGGGTATTGTTCAATGCCACGATATCTTTGTTGATTTTTTGTTTGGAAGATCTGTCCATTTTTGACAGTGGGGTGTTAAAATCCCCTACTATAATTGTGTTGCTGTCAATATCTTTCTTGAAGTCCTCTAAGATTTTCTTGATGTATTTAGGTGCTCCTATGTTGGGTGCATATATATTTACAATGTTTATGTCTTCTTGGTGGATTCTTCCCTTGAGTATTATGAAGTGACCTTCTAGGTCTCTCTTTATGGCCTTTTTTTGAAGTCTATTTTGTCTGATATGAGTATTGCTATCCTGGCTTTTTTCCCCTGTCCATTTGCTTGGGAAATTTGTTTCCAGCCCTTCATTTTGAGTCTGGGTAGGTCTTTTGTCCTGAGGTGGGTCTCTTGTAGGCAGCATATGTGTGGGTCATTCTTTCTTTTTCATTCAGCTATTCTATGTCTTTTGGTTGGAGCATTTACATTTAAGGTTATTATCGATAGGTACTTATTCATTGACATTTTTTCATACCTGTGTTCCTCTCTCACTCTTTTTTTCCCTTTTCTTAAAGCAGACCCCTTAGCATCTTTTGCAGAGCTGGTTTGATAGAGACATATTGTTTGAGGCTTCTTTTATCTGGGAAGCTCCTTATTTGGCCTTCCATTTTAATTGAGAGCCTTGTTGGGTAGAGTGGTCTTGGTTGTGGGCCTTTGCTTTTCATTAGTTGGAATATTCCTTGCTATTCCTTTTTGGCTTGTATTGTTTCCATTGAGAGGTCAGTTGCTAACCTTATCAGGGCTCCCTTGTATGTTACTTCCTTTTTCTCCCTTGCTGCCTTTAAGATTCTCTCTCTGTCTCAGAATTTTGACATTTTAATTATGATGTGTCTTGAAGTGGGCCTCTTTGGCTTCCTCTTGATTGGGACTCTCTGTGTTTCCTGGATTTGTGTGACTTTTCCTCTCATCAAATTAGGGATGTTTTCCATCATTAGTTTTTCAAATAGGTTTTCTATCCTTTGCTCTCTTCTTCTCCTTCTGGTATCCCTATTATACAGATATTATTATGTTTCACATTATCTTGCATTTCTCTTAATCCCACTTCATTCTTTCTGAACCTCTTTTCCTTTTCTTGCTCTTTCTGGGTGGTTTTTTTTTTTTTTTTTTTTTTTTTTTTTTTTTTTTTT